>CAKALU010060816.1:0-41572 GCA_916700995.1 Hozukius guyotensis
CAACCATTATGCATACTACAAAAGAGAGCAATCAGGATAGTAAATAATGTGGGGTATAGGGAGCACACGAACACACTGTTTTTGAAGTCACATGCATTGAAATTTATGGATTTGGTCAAATTTAAAACCGCAATAATTATGTTTAAAGCAAGACATAATTCACTTCCGGGCAATATTCAAAAAATGTTTTGTGACAGGGAGGGGGGTTATAATTTAAGAGGAAAATTTAATTTTAAAAAGCATTGTGTTCGTACAACAAAGAAGAGTATGTGTATTTCAGTCTGTGGGGTGGATTTGTGGAATGGGTTAAGTGATGGGTTGAAGGGGAGCACAAATATAAATCAATTTAAAAAGCTATTCAAGAAAGATATTTTTGGGAGGTATATGGTTGAGGAAGAGTTGTGTTAAAGATTGGTTATATACTTTTTAACTCCGGATGGATTTGTGGGTTGTAATTAAACTTGGGATGCTGTTCATATATTCACCTTGGGATGTAAATACATCTGGGATAGTTTTTATATTATATTATATTATTTTTCTATGATATATGAGTTAATAGAGGAGAAGTGAGAAAGGGGTAGGGAAATATAAGTTTTTCTTCTACCTACTCCTTTTCGGACACTATAACTCTTGTTTTGTTTGTTATTATTTTGTATCTGTTTTTATTTATTATATGTTCGAAATAAAGTCTTTCATTCATTCATTCATTCATTCATAGTTTGGATTTTGTTCACAATTACTTACAGGCTATAAAGTGTTACAGGAATGAGTCCAAAAACCCAGAAATGAGTCAGAATTTTAGCTCTTCCGGTTCCCTCGTCTGGAAGTGGATGGGTTTTTATTTAGATGCTTGAAATAAGGTCTGTGGTTAACACAAGCTGAAGAGATTTTAACTTTTTGTTCTACGACATTAAATACATCAATAAATACCCCACTCATGAATTTTGAAGTCTTTATGTGTCTTCAAAAAGACGGTTGCTAACAAGTGGCTAAAAGAGACTACTAAACGTCATCACGCCGACTCGTCCTCCTTTACATTCGACCGTAGTGTAGTTAATTTGTAGCCTAACGTTAACCTTTTTACTTCTGCCGATTGCATTTACACTTTGCGGAGATTATATTGGTGAACAAAACGTGTAAGTATTGTTAAACGTGTGTTTGCCACAGATCTTATTTTCTGCAACTAGAATGGCACTCAGAGAGCGCCCCCCTTTCCGTTCAGCTTGTGCCAGCATCTGCATGTATTTTTTTTTATGTTGAGATCAGCTGTACGTAGAGGAGCATCGTAAAACACTTCATTCAAACTGGACAGAAACAAAATAAAACTCACCTAAACCGTCGTCGTTACTCTTTCCAACAATCACCAAGTGTGCTTTGGTTGAACTGAACTGTAATTTCATCGAGTTTAATGTGAAAAAATGCAGAATCTACAGTTGTAGAAATCTAGGTGGAATTGATACCTTTGGTTTGTTTTCTATTAAGTCTGGTTCAGTTTCACAGTGCACAAATTAAAGCGGACCAAATAAAAAAAAATAAGTTGCTGAGGGGCGCCTACGAAGGAGCAAATATATTCTTTTTCTTCTCGAGAGCTGCCACTTCTATGCAGGAAATCACAGACTCTGCTTGAATCCTTTCTCCTCCACTTCTTCTCCACTTTTATCACTTTATCTTTATATACGTCCCTATTTTTGTGGACTTTATTTAGCATATTCTGTGTGTTCTCTTCGGCCCAGATATCAAGCAATCATCGGACTTCTGTAGAAGTCCGGGTTGGTTCTCTCCCCACTCATGTTAACCTGTCGTTTACCTGTGTCCATCTCGGCAAATGCCCACACAGGCAGAAACGGTCCAAGACCATCCCTCGCAAGCCTCGGTCTAGGACCAGTTGTTTTGGTCCGCGCTATAGTACGATTACTGCATTCACAGACGCCCTAACGATCCCACCAGAGGTTGAATGTTAGCTTGTGAAAGTGCCCTGAGACACAACAACATGGGAAAATAGGGTCCAGGTTGAAAAATACAGTAGTTACCTTTTAAGGACGTCTTTCAGCAGATTTGGAAGGCCCACATTTCATTAACTGAGGCGACACTCCTGTTAAAGATGTCATAACAGCTTCTTTCTTGTGACATAATCAAAGAGAATGTTTTTGCCATTCCTTTCAATGTTTCAGTGGGATTTTTTAGTCCTTTCATTTTGAATTAGAAACCTCAACAGCAGTCACTTCACACACAGGCTGTGGTAGGGCCTGTGGGCCCATTTAAAATCAGAAACGACATGGCTTTTACCATTGACATTTTTGCTAAATCAGTGGTTCCAGTCCTCAGAGAGCATCAGAGGCAGGGTCTGAAATTAGCAGCCGCCACCCGCCAAATGCAGGTAAATTGTTGGCAGTGGCAGATAAAATCATCAGGCCACCCGTCACTTTGGCAGGCAGGGAAAACGCTAAGGACGTCCTGTTGTCCCAGGGCCGAAAAAAATATGATCGGGGAGGATGAAAATTAATTGTGGGACGAGATTTAAAAGAAAAATACCTGTTACATTAGAATGAACGGTGATGAAAATGACTGCACGTTTTGTGTAGTGCCCCGTTATTATTAAACCTCTGCGACAACATAAACACACACGCATACATACTGTAAGCACCCGATCCGGAATTATTCCCAAGTCAATGACGCAAACTTTCTAGTATTAACGTAACAAATTAGCTAACGTTACAGTTAACGCTCGCTAACGAGTCAGCAGCCGACGTTTGCAATTACAGTGAGTGAACTCACGATAAATAATCATAATTTTTTGAATTGTGTGTTTTTATGCAAATAATCACTACAGATGGCAATAACAAAGTACAGTACAGTACTGTGCAGGCTACAGTACCCTCCCACCCCCAAAAAACATGGTTCCCCTGGAAGCTATGGTGAAATTCGAACACTGCAATTTACCATGTATATAATGTTTTTCATGTAAATTATCAAACATTGAATTACATCAGATCTAAAATGTTATTCCTTCATTTAGCGCATAGATTTCAAAAGTGGCAGATACAATTTTTGAGTGCAAATACTTACCTGCCACAGTGGCAGGCAGTGAAAAAAGTTAATTTCAGACCTAAGATCTAACTGATCACAGTGTGTTAATGAGGCGTTCTTCAATAGCTGAATTGGCCTGATGACGGGGATTTATGACGTCTGCTCTGCACTAAATGCAGATTATTTTTGCTCTCAAAATGGACTGAAATACACAATTTTCTATATTTATTTATATAAACATACAACATTTATGGTGCATCTTCAGTATTTATTAAATCCTGGCTATTGCCTTGCTGTAAAATCAAAAGTTTATTCCATGAAGTCTACAGAATCCCAATGTGCTCAGCAAATTTAATGGAAGCATATGTATGAAGGTAGTACCCATATCAGTGATCAGCGACCCTTATCAGCCTCCATCTCCAACTAAACTGTGCACTCCGCCCCCCTGTAGGTTGTAATTAATTGTTTTCTATAATTGTGTGCACATCTTTTAAAGTTATATTGTTGATGTCTTTGTTTTTAATGTCTGTTCTTAATTGTCTTGAGTTTAATTTACTTTTGTTGCGAGCGGGGAGGCCGATGACAATTTTCCAGATTCTGAACAATAAAGTCCCTCATGATCTAACAAACAAATAAACAAGCTTCTTCAACTTTATCACACTCGGTGGATTTAAGACGCCAACAGTGGAGCCAGCACACAGAACCTGTTTATACTTATAGTTTCTGACAGTGAATTAATGATCAACATCTGGGAGTTTTTTAACATAAATAATGATAAGGTAATGATTTGTAAATATGCCATCTTGCAGTGGTTTTACTTGATGGGACATAATGACATGAAACCACACCTGAGTGAGTCATTATAGGGGAGTACATGCACTTCCACATGGGAGTTTTCTGGTCTGCTACTGCTGTGTTAAGGTTTTAGGTTGCCATGGGTTGATTTGACCAGATGGTGTTGTGAGAAGAAACAAAAGGCCTTTTCCACTACAAGAGCTTACCTACCTGTAACTTAACATGTACTTATTGTTGCCTCTTTGTTTCCACTGCACTCCCTCAACTTTGGGACCGTGTTCCTGGACCGGAATTTTGGCACTGATCAGGATCCCAGTTCCAGTTACTCTTTGGGGGGAAGAAATGCGACGGATTGCGCGTCACAGTCTCACGGCAGTTTGTGAAATAGTCACAACATTTAATCTATTTGATTCGTGTACATTATCGTGACACTCAGCACGACTTTCAACAATGTATTGACCAGCAACACGAGACGCCCAAGTCCCGGGAAGAGCGCCGGTCGTTGATCCCAACTTTCTTAGTGGTCAAACGGCGGTACTGCAACTTCCGTGTCCGTCACGTGATGCCATTGGGCCCAAAAACACTTTATCCCATAGAAAAGAGACATCTGTAACTCAGCGGATAATTTTTTTTAGGTAAATCAACTCCCCAGTACGAACACTCTAATAGCCCTTATTTAAATCATTTGGTCCTAAAAGTTGTAAAACGCAATAATGGCTGAATCCAGAGTCATTTCTCTTCCTCCGCTCATGTGAATGAGACCCAGACCGAGGCTGGAGCGCAAGCCGTGACGACTGCGTGATGTCGGGACCCCGTGACCGAGTCATGTGACCGAGCGGACGCTACTGCGCATGTTCCATGTGCCCTAGATCCGGGTACTTTACCAGGCGGGAGTCAAGCCTTTTGTCTTGATGCGCCACTGAGCAACTTTCATAGGAATGAACAGGGCCCCGCCTCCAACGCTGTATCCAGTTCTCTTAATACATCCATGGTGACGCACATGTCAATTTTCCGCTCCAGTCTTTTCAAAATAAAACTACTTAAGTTTAGGAAAAGATTGCGGTTTGGGTAAAACACCGGAAGTGGTGTAACTTCAGTACGGAAGTTATGTGACAAAAACTACCTATTTAACTTTAGGAAAATATTTTTTCATTTTTTTTTTTTAAACTGTGTCTTTGGTGTACCACTGTACTGCCTAGTTGGCTATGTATTGTTTTAAGTTGATTGCAGCTGTGTAGCACTTTTACCCAGCAACATTTCTCCTTGGGGATAATAGAGTCTATCAGTTCACCAGACCTCTGTAGGGCGCTCCTCATCTCAGCTGCATGTTCGAGGCTCTATGCTATGATAGCTGTTGCTAGCATAGCAGTAGTCATCGTGATGTCCCCCATTGGTTTGTGAACTGCCGTTTTCAAACCTCGAGTTCGGCATTTTGACCGTCGCCATCTTGGTTTTTGTCCGTCACCATCTTGGTTTTGGGACCATGATTTACTAAATGAACATCATGCTGTATTGAAGAAGACTTGAAACTAGCGATTGAGACCATAAACTCATGTTTACAATGTTTACTGAGGTAATAAATCAAGTGAGAAGTAGGCTCATTTTCTCATAGACTTCTATACAATCAGACCTATTTTTGCAACCAGAGGAGTCGCCCCCTGCTAGCTGTTAGAAAGAATGCACGTTTAAGACACCTCAGCATTGGCTTCACTTCTCAGACCCCGGAGGCAGCCCACTGACACGAATCTCCAAACAAAGCTACCAGCGTTGGAGTTGTATTGTGGGTAATGTAGGTGCCATGTTTGACAAGGAAGAGGATTGAGTGGAATAAAAAAGATAATCTCTGGTTCCGTTGCATTGGATTGTTTGACGGAGACCAACCAACTGTCGTTGCCACACTGAAGTCATTTTCAAAATACTGCATTACAAATTTACATCAGATATTATAAAAATACAGCTCATATTACTAAATATCAGCAGTATTTTTCAGCTGCATCAGCAGCTGTAACTTACAAATACTGACACCAGCCTCCAAACCCCTACGTAGGTGGAGCTATTTTTAACACGGTACTAACGTAACCCCTCAGGGGCAAATTAGTGTCAGCTGCTAATGATGGCAACGGGGAAGTAGTGCTGGGCAGCAACGTGTGTGTGGGTACTTCTATAGCGGGAGGCCCGTGACAGACATTAATCAATAATGCATTAATAGTATATAGCGTTGTGTGGCAGCTGTGCACGCCATCCATCACTATGACTTCTCTTTCCTCCAGTCTGCAGACTGACTGGAAACCTTTAAAAGGAGAAATGTGTCGAGTGCAAATGTGCATGAGTGTGTGTGAGGTGCACCTGGAGCGACAGGAGAAAACGACAAGCAGGTAGATAGAGTTAATTCCTAGGAGGGTTTGAATTGATGCTGACTGCAGGAAATGAAATGCGTGTGGAACTTATACTGTGGTGAGGAGCTCGCTCAGGGCCGTCGGCGCGCACGCGGACACACGCGAGCGCGCTCCCCTAACACTTCACATTTAAGCGCAGACGCACGCTCACTTCACACAGACCCCCACACACAAAGATATCTTCAAACTTGTACTCCTGTTCTTCCTATCTCACTGAAGGCACACTGAGATGAAACGTTCTCCCAAAAAGCTTTCATCATGAAGGTGTGTATGTGCGTGTGAGTGTGTGTGTGTGTGTGTGTGTTCGGAGTAAAAGGGGGCTCTCTATTAAAAACCCAGAAAGGTCCTCTCAGGCACCCTGTTAGTGGAGCTGGATGGCCGACCCTACCGGCAGCTTCAGAGAGGGTTTGTGATCTCTGGAGAATCCCCTTCCTCCCGGTGCCGCCTTAATGATATGGGTCAGCTCTTGGCAGGGAGTTTGGGTACTTTGGTTTAGGAGGACTCTACTCTGCAACACACACACAGGCCCCACTACTGTGGATGTCAACAATACTTATGTCGCTTGATTTCTTAATCCATAAAGTTTGCAATGTCATTAATGATGCTTCTTTTTTCAGTAGAATTCCATGCAGTATGTTTGAAAGGACAGTTCTTATCTATTTAAAAGCGTACAAAAATTAAAATCATCTTGTCACAATGTGGACATCAAATGATGAAGAAGAACAAAGGAACTGGGCTGGTATTTGTAAAGAATCACTAATTGGGGGAGAAAGAACAGGTGAGTGCAGGGCTAACCAGGGACAGATGAAACTGATCATGGCACACACAAGGACAGGAAGTGCAGTGATCTGAAACGAGAGGAGGTGAGTAACAATATAAAACAGGAAACAAAACAAAACATGAATGAATGACATGAAACAAAAGAGAAAATTAATTGCAAATTAATCGTACATTTTTTATTTATTGCAACCTGATTGTTTTCGGCTCTAAAATTTATAATCTAGACATTTTCCAGTTAAATATAATCAGGATCAATGTATTTTGTCAGAAATTAATTTTCTGAGCACATTTTAAAGGTCCCATATCGTGCTCATTTTCAGGTTCATACTTGTGTTTTGTGTTTCTATTAGAACATGTTTACATGCTGTAATGTTCAAAAAGCCCTTTATTTTCCTCATACTGTCTGCCTGAATATACCTGTATTCACCCTCGCTCCGTTTTAGTGCATTTCAACGGAATTGCGTTGCTAGGCAACAGTTTGGGTCCATGTTAACTTCCTGTCAGCGGATGTTATTTACATACACTGCAACAGGAAATAAACTGGGACACATTTAGAATGTTTACGTTTAAAACCGCGTAATGGTCTAAATATTGTATATTTGTGACATCACAAATGGACAGAAATCCTAACAGCTTGTTTCAAACGCACAAGTACGGGTACGGGCTGTGTGTTTTTCTCCCTATATTGAGCGTTTTGATAGTTTAACAGTATTTATATAGCACTTAAACCTGCTTTATAATGTAAAAGACCTGAAAATCTCACTTTTTACAATATGGGACCTTTAAAAGATGATTTTCGGGAAACCAAGACTGGGCCCTATAGCACCTGTTCTGCTTAGTGGGAGGGACCGCGTTTTATAATTTATTGGCAGCCACATTATTTCATTTATTTATTAGCATTACAGTAGTTAAGTCTGTATACAAGAAACAAAGAAAAAACAACATGTGTATAATTTTCTCATAAATTTGAAATTTACATGGAGATAATTATATCAATTTGGGATTATTATCTAATTATACCGTGATGTCTGCAACATCGACAACTCTCACATTATCGTGGTTCAAACTGCTATTTAAGCTTCAACAATGTGGATCAGGAAAATGTCAGGTGCACATACAGCAAGGGCTGATTTTCTACTCATGTGTTAGCCCTTCATTAGTGGGCTTTTATTTAACACGTTATTAATGATGCATCATATTTCATAAACTGTCAAATGTCATCCTGTGTAATCTATCCACCCCTCAGAATCAGCGCCTCTGCTGCATGGAGGTTTTTATTTGTTTTTTTTTCTCCACCTAGCGTGTCGTGGGTCGATGGCTTCACTGTGCTCACATGGTGAACCAAACAAGCGATTCCAGAACTTACAAGACACAGTGTAAGACAGCGTGCTGTGAAATGACCCTCGAATCCATAAACACCCCAATAGATCTGAGTAAACTCTACTCCAGGTTTGAGAGTTGGGTAACCAGCGTTTATGTACTTTTTAGCCTCCACTGGACTCCAAGTTGTTACTACACAGCAGCAAGGGTACAGCTTTAGAACTTACTTAAAAATATTATTATTTTTACACTAAAATATATATTTTTAAAGTTTGGGTAAAATCAGATTTATTTCTGAACACATTATACATGTTAATGAATGCTGAAAACATGTGAAAAGACTGTGAACTTTGTAGTACTGAATTTTCGTGGGCGTGGCCTGAAATCATGAATCTATGACGCACTGGAGCCCTCCAGGGCATATCCCCTCCCTTAACACTATATATAAGCACATGGCATCAGTGGTTCTCCCAGTCAATCGCCAATTACAACACTTACTTACCACAGCCAGTGGTGCCATCTGGAATACTGTGGCAGATCCCAGTGGGCTGTCAAAAAATGCATGAAGTTTTTACTGGCCATCGGACCCATCTGTCTCACACTGGCCCTCTCTGTGTGCCTGTCATTCAGGGTGGGCATGAGAATGTGCTGCGTGCATGCTCCAGGACAACCAAGTTAGTTAAACTTGTGCTTACATCATAGGCTCCACCGTCACCTACTCCAGAGCTACTGTTGTGGCTGTAAAACGGTGGATAAATAGTTTTGAGCGTCATTCACAACCCCCACGAAATGACTCGTTTCAGAATTTGATCGGTTCGGTCTGATAACATTTGGAAAATCTAGAAAAGCCACACGATATAATTATTTTAACCCCTTTCAAGTTAGTATAGGGCTAAACCGGCTCGACCGGCGGAAGTCTCTGGGGCGCATTCTGCAAAAGTAGCACGAAGCAGTGAGGGCCTGTCCAGACCGCCCGCGTGAGCAGCGCGTGGCCGCTTCCTTGCCGAACTGCTACGTGTCCCTCGCATGGGTTGTCCACACCGGCAGCGTTTCTGCTGCTGCTAGCCCCGTTTTTCTACATAGAGTTTGCTTTTTATAATGGCCATTTCATTTCATTATAAATGTCATTTATATTTATTTTAGACAAAAGAAAGGTTAAGAAGCGTGTGCTCATTTGTAAATAATAATAATAATCCACCATTAAAACCCTGTACTATATCCATTCATGGAGCCGTGCAAGTCACTGCATTTTATACACCACTGTCCTGCAAATATTTTAGAATAAAAGCCTTGTGTTAAGAAATGAAGGAATTCTTTCCACAGAAATAAAAACACTTCAGGACTATTATTTTGAAATGAAAGCAGAAAGTGTTGATTTAAACATAAATCTTTACTTTTTTTCATGTCTGTGACATATTCTACAGACGTCTAGACATTATAACTGTAGTCATGTTGCTGGTATGATGTCAATATACAGTCAAACAATCATTTTCACTGCCTGTTGCTGCTGTGAACCGCGCACAGCTCGCGGTAAAAATGGGCGAGACCTCAATTCTCTAGAAGAATGGGCTGACATGCAGCCGAGCTGCACACGCAGGCAGTGTGGCTGCTATAACCTGTTAACATGGACGCCGAAATAAAAGACAGGTTTCGCAGCCGCCAAGTGCTCCTGACGTTGTGGGAACGGGCCGTGAGATAGCCAAGAAGTGTCGTCAGCCCTCATCCACAATAGAGAGCCGAAGTCCCGCCCCTTCCCGTGGACCCCATGGGACCTTATTTCAGAAAATATATGTAGCGTAGTCAACGGAGAGATAAATATTTTTTTGATCCAGTTTTAATTGTGCCATGAATCACGCATATCAGTGGTTCTCAACCTTTTTTGGCTAGCGCCCCCCCCAATCCATTATCCAGGTCCCTTACCGCTCCCCATCAAATAAAATGTAGGCCTTCCTAAATATTAATGTTGATTATTCTTATTATGTAGATTTATTATTTATTTATATTCTTCTTATTATTCTGTGTTATATCATTAAAAAAGCATGTGAATAGAACATATAATATTAATATTTATGAGTGTTTCAATGGTTAAAAATTTGACATTCAGACTTTAATTAGGTCTCGTTACTGATCACAAACAGCAGCCAATCAGAAATGCCAAATGCAACAGTTAGAAATATGACATTCAAAATTTAAATATGTATCACAAACAGCAGCCAATCAGAAATGACAAACAATTCTTATCAATATTTCCAACGGAAAACAAGAGCAGCCTACCAAGGAACCGAGGAAACAATAGCAGAAGGATTTATTTTAACTTTTGCAAAGAAGTTAGTTTCAGCCGTAGTGCGCCTGAGGCCATCAAGTCCAAACGATTGCGGTACTTGGACTGCAAGTGGAGGACCTGGCTGAATCCCTGCTCAACGAGATAAGTTGTTGGGAAAGCAAGAAGTAGCCGGGTCTTCACCCAGAGAGCTGGGTAACGCTGGGCATATTTGACCGACCTGCTGCCGAAGCCAGAGGTGTGGAAAGTTGCCTGGGTTTCGTCATTTCTGAAGGAACGCTGAAAGGGCTCCACCACCCAGATGGGAACATCAGGGTTCAGGAGGTCGCTGAAGCTGATCTCCATGTTGGCCTTAACCATCCTCAGGTAGTCAGTGTAAATGAGGAGGCGGTCATCGGTAAGAGCCTCAGACACCTGCAATGAGTATAACCAGCAAATTGTTCACGGAGCAGATTCTTAGACTATGCGATTTTTGACTGGTTATTTTATTGCTAATTAGTCTACTAATAAATTATTCTTTATATTTATAATGCATATATCGGCCAAAGTCAATATCATAAACATTAGGCTACAACCTTAATGTATTCATAGGAATAAAATATAATAATAGCGGGCCTATTATATGTATTTAGTGTTGTTTCTGAAAATAATAGCTAGATTACCTTGGTCAGCTGGGGCAAATGAGCAAACTGCCTCCTGCCTATGCTCTCCCTGTACAGATCCAGCCTGGAGGTGAGACCGAGGATGACCGCCTTGCACTGGACCAGAGTAACACCATTTCCTTGGAGCTTTAATGTGACTTTGTTCGTCTTTTCAAAAAAGTCTGCGAGGTACATGATGTCGCAGCGGCTGAATGACACCTTTTCCCCCGAGAGCTGCATCAGCATCCTCCAGGAACTCCACGATGCTGTCAAACAGCTCACAAAATGAGCAAGGCAGTTTCCTCTTGAGAGGCGGCGGACATCAATGTGGAGAAGAAGACGCTCAAAGGTCTCATTGTTTTCCTGACACAGCTGCCGGAACAGTCTGTCATTCAGGGCATGGGCTTTTATTTTGTGTATTGCCTTGACTGCAACATTGAGAGACTTGTGGAGAGGTGGACTTTTAGATTTGGCCACCAGGTTGTGGGGGTGCAAGACACAGTGGACTGTGAGGATATGCGGGACATGCTCCTTCAGCAGAGCGGTGAAAGCCATGGTACCTGCCAACCATGGAGGGGGCGCCCCATCAGTGGCGCATGCAAGGATGTAAGTGATTGGGATTGATTTCTCCTGTAGATACGCATAAAGCGCATTAAAAATAGTCTGGCCCTTGGTGTCCGTTCCCAGGTATTTGGAAAACAAAAATTCCTTAGACATCTCCTGACTGTTGGAGGCCTTACAGCGGACATAGTCCATCAGCAGAGCGTTGTTGTTGTCTAATCCAGCTGAAGGCTGAATGGAGAGTCCCGCAGGATGGCACACAGCTGCTCCTCTGTATCGGCGCCCATTTCATTTATCCTGCGTGCCATAGGTATCATTGCTGAGTGGGATGGATTTCAGCACCTGTGTGGGATCACGCTCCATCACGGTAGAGATGACCTCTTTGATGGCAGGGAGCACCAACTTCTCTCCGATTGTGAACAGCTGTCATCTATGGTGCGTGGTGTTTCACCGCGGACAGCACAGACAGCGGTGGAGAAACGACGACAACCACACTCACCAGACCACTGCAAGTGCAACAAAAGCACCGCAGGCAAAACGCCGACGAGTAATTTAGTAATCCGTGCTAGATGTTCAGTTGACGAAAATAAACACTCAGCACAATACAGTTGATTCACATAACTCAGGCAAAGGCTGCGACGAAGCAACAAACACTGGAGGACACCTTTAAAGGGAGAGAGGCCAAAAAGATTACAGAGAGGGTTTGTTATTTTACACTTAAAAAATAAAAGCTTGGATGCAGGTATTTTTTTCTTAATGCAATGTAGAGCTATTCAATTGTCAAGCATATATATTGGATTGATTTGAATAACTTTAATGTACTTGAAGTGTGCACTGTGCAGCTGTGTTATCTTATAAAATAGACGTATTGGATCTGGACTCGGTATTGGCAGATACTCAATATTAAATGACCCGGACTTGATTGAGACATTTTGAGCATGTATTTATGTACGTCAGTATCTCTTTCCCCGAGGTCCCCCGGGCCATCCTATAGATTTTGCCTGCGGGTTCTGGGAAGGTTTTACAAATATTTAAAGGAACAGTTTGTAAAATATACGTGCCGATTTTTGTAATCATCCATATTTAGCTGGGTAGTTAATTACACATTTCTCTGTGGAACACAGAACACATATATATATTTTTTTGCTTTACCCGGACTTTAAAAGAAGTAAAGGAGACAGTTTGAGGCCAGATACATTCGCCGGTTATAGTTGTAGCAGGGCCAGCAGAGAACATAGTGTACCTTTAGCAGCATGACAGCAGTAGTGATCCCTGCAACTCAGAGAGCAAGACCATATTCAGAGGAAATAGCTACATTTCAAACTCAGTCACTCACAGCACATTGATAGCAGGGTCGGGGATAACTGGAGTTCTCTCTTCAGACAGACAGTGTCTGACCTCTATTACTGCATGTCAGGGTGGTGTTTCACAGAGGAAAGAAGATAAAGACCGTGGAACCAGGTTACAACATAATAGTTGGCAAATACCGAATTCCATAATTAATAGAACTCCTGTCATTACGATACCAATAAAGTACTTAAAGTACTAGCCACCGGCTCAGATATCTCCATGTTGAGAGCCGTGTGCTGTATCATGGATGTATTAAGATAATTGGATACAGCGTTGTAGGCGGGCTCCCGTTCATTCCTATGAGAGTTGCTCAGTGGCTCATGATGCCAAAATGGCTCGACTGCCGAGTGATAAAGTTCCCGGATCATCCGGCGACCTTCTGCATCCATTGGGCCCATAGAGCAGGCGCAGTAGCGTTTCCTTTAACTCCGCCTCCCAGCTCTTGGTCTGGGTCTCATTCACATGAACAGAGAAAGGGAAATAACTCTGGATTCAGCTATTAGTGCATTTTACAACTTTTAGGACATAATGATTTAAATAAGAGCTATTCAAGTGTTCATACTGGAAAGTTGATTTACCTGAAAAAAAATTGGGAAAAAGTCTTTTTGGGTACAATGGAATCCCGGGACGGACACGGATGTTGGAATTCCACCGTTTGGCCACTACGAAAATTTGCATCAAAGCCTGGCACACTTCCTAGGGGCTTGGGCTGTATGGGTTGTTGCTGCAGCTGTAGTGGGCCAATCACATGTTGCATTGAATCGAAGAACGCTTGCGGTGATTGGCTGCGAGCAAAACCATACAAATAGTAATGTTTTTTCTAGATCTATGCAAAAAAGGGATCGATTTCAGGTATTGTTTGCCTGGAGAAGTTTTGATATTTGGTACTTGGTTATTTCGGTCGATACCTTAAAGGTATCGAGTACCGATATCCAGCCCTATTCGCTACATAGATTATGTAACGGTTAGCTCTTAAATGCATCATAAGCCTTCAAGCCATCTATAAAGACATCATGAGAAATGTGGTTGTTGCGTGTCATCACAATCACCATTGTTATATCTTTGTTAAATTGAAGGGGCTCAAATTGGGTTTTGAGTATGGATGACTTGATCCCATCTCAAAGATCGGTATCGGGGCCGATCAAGAAATTTTTTAACTGATCGTTATCGGCTTTATTGAGCCCGATCCGATCCTTTGTTTTATGTTGGCTGTCACATGTCTGCTGTCCGTCTCTTCTCCACTCCGCTGAGCTCCGTGTGTGTGAGCAGGGCCTCAGCCCCGACATGCTCTCCTTTCATTTCAGCTCAGTGTGAGACTCTATTGCGTTTTGCTGTCATCTATGGTGTGTGGTTTTTCACTGCGGACAGCAGACAAACAGACAGCGGTGGAGAGACGACGACAACCAGACCACTGCAAGTGCAACAAAAGCACCGCAGGCAAAAACGCCGATAAGAGTAATTTAGTAATCCGTGCTAGATGTTCAGATGACGTAAATAAATACTCGGCAGAATACAGTCGATTCAGGTAACTCAGGAAAAGGCTGCACTGAAGCAACAAACACTGGAGGACACTTTTAAAGGACACAGACACGGCCAAAGATATTACAGAGAGGGTTTGTTATTTCATAAAATATAAAGAACCTCAAGGAACAGCTTGGTTCTTTTTTCTTAATGCAATGCAGAGCTATACAATTGTCAAGCATATACATTGATTGATTTTATTAACAATGTACTTGAAGTGTGCACTGTGCAGCTGCATTATCTAGGAAAATATTAATATTAAATGCCTCAGAACGGGGCAAAAAAACTTGATGGAGACATTTTGAGCATGTATAATAATCATGTATTTATGTATGTTAGTGTCTCTTTCCCTGAGGCCACCAGGCCAACCCGTAGATTTTTTCTGGGTTCTGGGAAGGTTTTACGAATATTAAACTGAAAAATAAATATTAAAAAAAGAAATAACTGACCTTGTTTTGCAGTTGGAGTGGTCCTTTCAACAGTTTTCAGATGTCTTTTTAAAAATTGCACTCTGGGGAGAATGCTTTACTGGCCACTTGATATTTTTTAGTTACAGCAAGTGTTACTTGTTCACTGCATACAACTCTCTTAATGCATTCATTGAAAGAAAAAAAACATGGAATGAAGGTTAGTGAAACAGTTGAGCCTGGAAGCAGGGCAGGACATCTGTGTCTCTGTTGTTGCAGGACCTGTTTGCTAGATGACCATCTATCTTCTGCATTAATCTAATAGTAATTACAATGACGCTGCCTCTCAGTTGCCTTAACTAACAGTGTGCTTTTGTTGCTATGTTACATTTACAATGTAGAGATGTAAGACGTGATGTAAAGAGGGTCGGTACCTTTAGTAAATTAGTGATGGATGGCAAGGACACAGCCATTTATAATAAACACACAACAGATTGGTCTGTGCTGTTGGCTTGTTGTTATATAAAAGATTATATGTTCAGAGAAGACAAAGCCAACATTCATCATTTGGTTCTTTGCTCACACACTTGGTTCATTAACAGGATACTGCAGACATTTAGGATTGCGCTTTCATAAACTTGTGATTTGTATGAAAGATTATTAAAAGAATAGTGAAAATTGATGCAATGAATTCTGATTAATATTCCCATAATGCAACTCATTAGCTTATTCCCAAAGACTCCCCCTGGCTAGTATATGTCTATCAGTGTCAAGCCCAGTTTGAGATAACCCTGGTGACATCATCAAGGATTCAAGAATTTAGAAAGCTCCTACAGTTGTTTTTACAGCTGTAGTACCATAGATAATATATTATTACAATATAGTCGATACCGATCAATGTATCATATATAAGAAGTGGACGTATTCACTGAGATGTCATCCATTGGTTTGTGGACTGCTGTTTTGAAGCCTCGAGTTCGGCATTTTGGCCAATGGAATCTTGGTTTTTGTCCGTCACCATTTTGGTTTATAGCCGTTGCCATCTTGGTTTTTGGCCGTCGTCATCTTTGTTTTTGGCTGTCGCCATCCTTGTTTTTTCCTGTCACCATCTTGGTTTTTAGCCGTCACCATCTTGGTTTATAGCCGTTGCCATCTTGGTTTTTGGTCGTCGCCGTCTTGGTTTTTAGCCATCAACATTTTGTTTTTTTGCCGTCGTCATCTTTGTTTTTGGCTGTCGCCATCTTTGTTTTTTCCTGTCACAATCTTGGTGTTTGGCCGTCGCCATTTAGGTTTTTGGCCGTCTTGGTTTTTTGTAACCAGAAGTAACCTGAGAGGGTGGAGCTACAACCGAACTCTGAATAAGACATTTTCATATGACCAAAAAGGTTAAGTCAAAACACACCGCGAAAGGGTTAAAGTTGTAAGATGAAAACTGGGCAACTCCCAGACCGGACAACGCCGTGGTAGCGACCTGTCAATCACAAGGTCGCCACGCCCTAAAGCATACCCTATAAAGCCTCAGGCCTAAAGACCATAAAGCTATGGTCTATTTGACTCTAAATAGGACCATAATTTACTAAATGAACATCATGCTGTATTGTAAAAGACTTGAAACTAGCGATTGAGACCATAAACTCATGTTTACAATGTTTACTGAAGTAGTAAATCAAGTGAGAAGTAGGCTCATTTTCTCATAGACTTCTATACAATCAGACTTTTTTTTGCAACCAGAGGAGTCGCCCCCTGCTGGCTATTAGAAAGAATGCAAGTTTAAGGCACTTCACAAATTGGCTTCACTTCTCAGACCCGGAGGTTGCCCTCTGTGTAATAGTACTCACCGTGACAAGAAAACTAATCTTAACTGAATGAGTAAAATTAGTGAAGTGCCCCTTTAACAAAATAACTATCTTTCATAATCTAGGGATTTTGTGGTCTTAGCGTATGTGCAGGGACAAAACAAATGTTATTGCACATTGCAGGACATTTTCATTGCTTTTTATATGCAGCGCAATTTGTTTATGGATGTTATTAAATTGAGTAGTCACCTTGTCAAAGTTTGAAGTTAAATTTCATAGTCCTAGGCTCAACATTTTATGGGTAAATAAGCAAAATGAAAAAAAATAGTGACTCTCCCCTAGTGCCCACCTATTGTCTTGGTCCGTGCCTCTGCAGTCAGCGAACTAACCTGGAGGCTACATGAGTCACCTGAGCACTGCTAAGTCTGAGACTACCTGTTATTCCTCAGCGCCAGCTGTGGCTGGTCAATAAAAATCAGTAATTACACGTCGATAGAGCTGGAAGCTCAGAGTGGGGTTGATCCAATCCACTCAAACAATGGCAGTCTTTTCCATTAGCACATCTGGCTACACTAAATCCCGGCGACAAAAGGCTGTGATAACAGTAATTGCAATTCCAAACACAATTATAGCCCTCATTTATCTCATTTTCCTCTGAGTTGTTTGTGCTCATTATGTTTTCGGGCTTGGAGAGAGTAACAGGGAGCAGATGTAAATTGAAAGCAGGCATGCAGCTATATGGTCGCTGTTGTCGCCGCAGATTCATGTTGATGGCTTCCCACCTGTGAGAGACGCCCCGAGGGGTCAGGAACTAACAAGACTCCTCATCACGGCCACCCGTCTGAGGCACGAACCCTTAATGCGGGATAGAAATATTTTAGTTGCCTTTAAATAGTCTGTGTCAGAGGCCTGCAGTAATAGATGGGAGGTGAGAGGAAAATGAAAGAGGAAGGGGAAAAGGACAGAATGGCTAAAAAAGAGAGTGGAGGAGGCTCAAATACTATTCTGTACATGTTCACAATTTCAAATAAGACGGATCATCTGCTATGACTGGATTCATTCTGAGTTCCATCAATGTGATAATATATTTGGAGGGCTGCAGGGGCTGTGAAGACATGGAAATAATATTCTCCAAAAAACTCTGGGCAGGGTCCAACCTTTTCCAAGTACGCAATTGACTTCCAAGAACATCAACACGGTGCTTCCTCTGGTTATACAACGACTGGAAAACAAAGGCCTTGGCAGCCCATGCGACATCCACAAGACACACAGAGATGCAATCGTTATTTAAGTACGGAAGTTACATGACGAATAAGTCAACATCTGGGTTAAAATAACTACGGAAGTGGCTTTACTTAAAGGACCAGTGTGTAACAATTAGGGGGATCTAGGGGGAACGTAAGAAATGGAATATAATATTAATAAGGATGTTTTCTTTAGTGTATAATCACCTGAAAATAAGAGTTCATGTGTTTTTGTCACCTTAGAATGAGCCGTTTATATCTACATGGGGAGCGGGTCCACTTCACAGAGCCGGCCGGCCGCCATGTTTCTACAGTAGCCCAGAACGGACAAAACGAAACGCTGTTAACTTTTCCTGCTTGGGCCGGAGTCGATAATGTTTCTCGCTGCAGAGACATGGCTTTGAATGCACCAGTAAGGCCAGGTATTTATTTAGTTGTCTTAGCTTCTGGCCTTTACTGTTTTCATGATGAATATAAGCAGGCTTCTAAGTAGTGATGTCTTGTAATTTAATTTTGTGATAGAAGGCTATTACTTTTTTAAGTTTAAAAAAACGAAAACTTTGTGGGTAAATTTGTAAGCATGACAAAATATCATTTATATACGTATTTTGTAAAATTAACACATTTACGCCTATTTGTTTTTGACTCGTGTACAAAAATTGTACTTGTGTAAATGTGATAATTTTAGGCCTCTGATAGGATAATTTTACATTTCACATCGGGCAGCGTTGACTTCTGGTTTCACATGGGACACAAACAGCGGTCTCCTGGGCAAAAGTCCTGTGTTTTTTGACCCACCTATTCACCCCAACCTCCTCTCTAAGCAGCATTTGTCGCTCATTATGCTTTCTGGTTCACGATAACGTGGATTAATATGTATTGATTTCATGAGGTTTACGAATTACAGTGCAATACTTCTCGTAGGTATAGATGCGAACAG
Organism: Hozukius guyotensis; assembly: GCA_916700995.1. Lineage (NCBI taxonomy): Eukaryota > Metazoa > Chordata > Actinopteri > Perciformes > Sebastidae > Hozukius > Hozukius guyotensis. The sequence continues at coordinate 19,060 of CAKALU010060816.1, forward strand.
TGTATGAGAACAGTCGGTCCAGAACCAGGCTGGGAGGGGAGGGCCTGTACCCATGGGACCTGGTTGGGTATTGGTTCAGAGGATTGCCAGTCAGGTGATGGGTAAAGGCTTTTGATCAGCACTATTGTTGAAAATATTCCCATTGGCCTTTCCTGGAACACCACACCTGAGGAGGCCTCAGAAAAGACAGCTGGTGAGCAGAAGGGAACATTGTCACGTGCCATCCCAGCACTAAATGGCAGAGGTGGTCATGGTCTGACCGGGAGCCCAGACTTAGCCAGGTTTCTTGGACGTGCAGCGCTCCAGCTCTGACATGTTACAGATGGAACCGGTCAGCTCTCCTGGTAAGCATCGTCTGTCACATCGGCACAAGCTGGACGCAGTGAACCACGGCTCAGCCCCTGCCCCTTCCCCTCAACATACATCACCCCCTGGGCTGGTCACTGTGGTGGAGGGCTAACCCTGCCTCCACGACTCCAACCAGCACCGTTATAGCAGTAGTACAAGTAGTCAAAGCTTTGCTGCTGCTGCCAGTTGTTGCACATTAAATAATCATGATGTTATTTAAATTACAAAACCCCATGATACGCAGTGTGTCTTTGTTGTAATAATAATGATAAACTTGATTTATACACCATAACGTAAAATGCAAGCTCAAATTGCTCCACGAGAGAAACAGATCAATAACACAGGTATTAAAAACGGGACACAAGGAGCGAAGACAATAAAATAATACAATCCTAAAAAGATACAAAATAGGATAATACTAGGCTATTAGTAATAACAAGTTGATAATGGTAAAAACAATTTGAAGATATAAAACATGAGATCGAGTTGTTTGCTTTCCTCATTTCTTTACTGTCCAATTTTAACCCCCGATGTCAAACTGAATAAACATTGCTCTGGGATGCAAATCACTGAACCTTTTTTTTAAGTTTAGGAACTAACCCCTTCTCGTCTCGATAATCACAGCCTCATGAAACTTCACAGCCACAAACTAGAGACATTCAGAGGATGGATGGCTTTCCTATAGCTAGATTGAAGATAAGGGGGTTTCTGACTGGGACGTCCGGCAGATATTTACAGGGAAAGCTGAAATCGAAGATTATGAAAGGGAAGTCAGTGTATATGATCAAACTATAAGATCAAAAGGATATAGCCTGCATGACCAGTTTGATCTGTGTGAATAAAACACGAGTTAACAAATAGAGTGTATAATCAGAAAATAACATACTTCTAATACTTGAGGACTGTACAGTATTTGATCTGTTCACTTAAAACATATCTTGGGTATTTTAAATATTCACTTAATCATAGACACAGTTTGGTGATTTTACTCTTAATCCTTTAAAAAAACGGACCTCCTGTAGGCGGCCATGGGAGATCGTTGTTTGCATGATCCTGTTACAATTGATGTCTTTCACATCATTGCGTTGTACACTCGTGATGGCGTGATTATGTTACATTAAAGCTGAATTAGGCAAGATTGGAGCAAATATGATTAAAAAAAGTTATGTTTATAAAACGGTTGCTATATCCTGATAACCTGAAAAAAAACAAATATGTGCCTCTGTGTCTTCCGGCTCCTAATGGCATCTGAAAGATTTCACAGACAGGAGGAAAATCAATATTCTGTTCTTTTGGGGAATACCAAGCACCACTCACATGACCGGAGCACAGCCAATAGGAACGCTCTCTCAATAAAATGACCTGTGATTGGCCAAAGTCTCCCATCACAGGCTAGATTTTGTAAAGCCTGAAAACAGAGCCATGAGGAAGTGCAGAAGTCACTTGAATTACAATATGCTGAAAGGTTATTATGGAAGTTTTGCCCAATGATGCCAACAAATTGTTGCCTACCGAAGCTTTAATGTGCGGAACATAAGAAAACTATCAAAACGCTTTTGCTACTCGATCTGCTCATAAAAATGAGCAGATTTAAAAAAAGGATCAATATATTTTGTGTTTATTTAGGAACATTTTATGTAAAAACATGTCACATTTTTGTATTTTGTTTTTTAAATTTATGACACAATTTTAATACTTTTATTTATAATCATGGTTTATTGACTAGGTTGTATAAATTTGAGGGATATGAAGCATTTGAAGATACTCCAACAAATACCAATCGAACCAAAAGCAAAACACATCTGGTCTTCTCATTATCTCATGCCCTTTTCCTCTTTTTTTGGAAGGTCAAATGATATTTTTACATGTTGATGTTTCCCTTACTCACTTTTCTTGAAAATGTTCTCGTATCTCCCCTTATTTTCCTGGCATGGTTTTTAACTAATGTTTCTCACAGATACTCTATCACAATACCACTTCCCTGGAAACCGTTAAGCTTCCCCCAGACTCATCCCTGGGAAATGTCTTGACCAAAAAGATTAGAACCCTTACGTATTATAAAATCAGTCGTGCCTGGGTCAACTTGCCATTGTTATATGAGGTTGTGAGGACTTATTCTTCAACAAGTGGGATTCTTTAGAGGTCACATAAATAACACAGCGGCCACACGCAACAGTACACAAGTCCAACCAGTGGCATTCATAAAGCCCTGCTTAGTTCTCCGCTGGCTAGTCAATGACAGTGGAAACTGGATGCGTTTATTTGCACAAGGCTGCGGGGAAGTGCATGTGTATCCACGTGTCAACAGTCTGACCACAGAGCTCAGGGTGTGTTGTACTGGACCCTGATACATGAAACTAAAGAGCTGCTGTCACCACTGGGACTGGGATGGATATGACACGTTATTCTTATTTTAGAAGGCCCTCTTCGATCGACTGTTTCACACATACAGGTCATATTTTAAGTTTTTTTTTTCTTCTTCCTTAGACAAATTCAAAACAGGCAGCTGCATTACAGGTGCAATGCTCCTGCTCCAAAGAAATAGGGGGCAGCATTTCACCTCTACTACGGGGTCCATGTAATCTAAATTTAGAGTCATCAGTTATGCAAAAAAAACAAAAAAAAACATGCTCTGACTCCATGATGACACACGCTGAGTGACAGCCCCCTCATTTGCATAATGAGGCAGAAATGCATGAAGAAATGTACTAAAAGGAAAAGAATATAGAAATACATGTTTGGGGAAATACATAAGGGGTGAAATGCAAAGAGAAAATCATGCAGAAATAAATACATAAATAAATGCCTAAATAAATACATACATTTAAATATAAAATATGTTTAAAAAATAGATTAAAAAATAAAAAATATATAAACAAATAAATTAATTTAAAAACATAAATCAATTAATTAATGGCTACATTTATTTTTAAATTTTTGCTGCATTTAATGACATTGCTGTATTTATCAAGTAATTTATTTATTTACTCATTTATTTTTTTGGCAGGTTCCTTCTTCCATATCAAAACGTACACGGATCCTGTACCTTCAATGTGACTGACGAGCCCTCGGGGCAGCTCTACTTCTTGGTTCTCTCATGTTGGACTGAGGGCAGACTGGACGCTTCAGTGACTCACTATCGCCTCTCAACACTGATAATATTAATTTTTTTACTGTTTTAAAGAGGACCTATTATGCTCATTTTCAGGTTCATAGTTGTATTTTGAGATTTTCAGATAAAAAATGTTTAATTATGGACAATCGTGCGAATATCTTAAACGATTGACAGCCCTAGAAAAAACACAAAATCATAATAGGTTCCCTTTAAACTAAAATTCTGGCCATATCTTACACATTCAACCCCTTCAACTTACTCTAAATTACCAAAGCTCTGTTAGCGAATGTCAACTCGATCTTGTCTAATTTGTGTGAAGGAAAGGATGCATGCATGCATATTAAATACGGACAAGAAAGAGAAGCAAAACTGGCTACACATCATTATCATGATGTACTATAAATATCAACCTATTTTTGGTCGTACTGTAATCCTTCAGAAACCGTGAAATGCAACAGTTAAACTGTGCAACTTAATATCTGATTGATAATCTATTAGGCCGACTGTTCCAAAACAATATCTTCCTCAGATATTTGAAAAACACGTAAATGTTTGAGCCAGCAGATTCTAGACTGAGGGGCAAATAGTCATTTTCCAGGCATATACAGTACCGTAATTACTGCACACACACTGGCCATTAATTATGCATTAGTCAGATGAAAGATGTTCTGGGCCTCCATTTGCACCCTGCTCAAGTACAAACATGCACTCACTCATGCTTTGCACACAATCTTATCACACACACACACACACACACACACACACACACACACACACACACACACACGTATACAGTTATATTCTCTTTCTGCTCCTTTCTCTGGAAAAAAAAAAGCACAGTGTGAATCTGAAATAAAACCCCGGCTTGTATAAAGAAACGACTGCAGGGCAATATTTGATCAAGTCAGACAGCTCCCTGCCTTGCTAATATTCAAAGGATTCTCTTGCCGCAGAAATGTGAATATGTAATGTATTCCCAAATAACAAAACAAATACAACAGGGGATACACAAAAGCAGCTGAGAGGCAGCGCAGCGCAGGCAGCTACCACATGCAAGCAAAAATATATAATACACCTTTGATATTAGCATCATGGTTTGTTTGCAGCGTTATGAATAAGACGGGGGCCGTATCAGGTGTTATTTTCTTTGTTCGGTTCACAGACAGAGGACAATGAAGCCACACCAAATGCCCCCTCAGCGTCTTTTTTTCACTTTTCAGCCGTGGCATCGACTCACACTGCTGCTGCATTGTCATACAGTTCTGTAATGCGGAAATTATTCTATGATTTCAAGTAATAATCTGTAATATTTTTGATTTAAACAAGGACAACAAGACAAAACAAGGACAGTGAACGTCCTTCAGGAATAAAAGCAATGGCTTGATATAGAAAAATCAGTGACAATAGTATGTAACAAATATAGAAAAAATATAAAAAAATATATACTGTATGTGCAACAGATTTCACAAGGTCTGATAAGGTCTTAATAGCATCCATGGTTCTCTGAGATTTATTTTAACCCTCTGAGACCCACAATAGACCTGTTTTTGTCTTTTTTTTAGGGGGTACAGAGGTTTTTTTTTAGGGGGAGATAGCAGGTCAACAGTAGATGTCACATAGAAGGGGTGTACATCATCTGAAAGCTGGGAACCTGAAGAGTAAGTTAATATGCAGCTCAGCACTGTGTGTCAAGTTGTTCTAGTCATGAATCTGAAATAAACAAATGATTAAAATTAATTGTGAAAGTGTATTTGGGTTTAGAACATGATAATATAAGTATGTGATGGTCATTTCCATGCTCTATTATGTCTCATAAGTTGTTGCAGCAATTTTTAGGGTTGATACCATTTGTTACACAGATTTGGTGCTAAATTTAACTCTTTTTTTTAACATTCGAGAATTGATCAAAATGATCACTTATCCCTCCAAAATACCACAATAAGACACCAAGACCTTCCTTGAACAACACCATAGAAAAAGCCATGCTGTGATTTGGTATCAAAAACTTTTGACAAGAATTGCATTTTTTCATGTGTGATGAACTTACATCATCACACATGAATACCATTAGGCTCATTGGATCCACAATAGTCTCAGCTTTACAGTGATACCCAATGTATGTATGTCCAAGACTGTTTAGGGACCCCAGTATGCAGAAATATTCAAACACATAATTTTAGAATAGGCTAAAATAACACATTCGTACTGCATTCAAAAAACTGCATTTGATTATCATAAATTGGGCATGTCTGTTAAGGGGAGACTTGTGGGACCTCATGGAACCCATTTTCATTCACATATCTTGAGGTCAGAGTTCAAGGGACCCCTTTGAAAATGGCCATGCCAGTTTATCCTCACTAAAATGTAGCCTAACATCGTAGCGTTATTTAGCCTCTGTCCAGACAAGCTAACATGACATGGTTGGAACCAATGGATTCTTTACGTTTTCTGGTTTCATATGATGTCTGTAGCTTCTCTCTAGCTCTAAAACCTGAACCTGCTACATCACCCGCGATCTCAATATGTCTCAATATGTTATTTAATTTCTTTCATAGTCAAGGTTATTTTATAGTCCCACAGAATGAAGAAAAATACCTGGGCCATCAAGGTTTTATTCAGTTCTGTACAATTTACTTCATCCAAGTTTGTTTAAATTCACTCTGAAGCAAAATGTCACAGTTAAATAAGGGACAGAGAGTCATGAATACATATTTTTGTCCAACAACACATTATTATTATTATAAGACCTTAAGCTGAATCGTTTCTTTTTTCATTGTTCCTTAATCTCCATATAGTGCCATATTTTCAGAGGCAGTTATTTAAAAGCAGGCAGACCTTTTTATGGCTTCATGAGTCCTACCTGCTCTGACAGCAAATGAATCTTAAAAAAGGTCACAGGTTTGGAAGATTATGGAAGAACAGAAATCTTGAGAAAGGAAAATGCTCACCTCAGGAATACAAAGTGCTTGGAGCTACCCATCCTCAACATCACGTGCTCCCCTGACGTTGCAGACTGTTCGCACGAAAAGGCGTATGAATGTCACGATAATGCACAAGGCATTTAGCGTGCAATAAGTACGCCTTTCTTGGGCAGAAGGGGAGTTGGATGGATCCAACAAACACAGGAGACCGGTGTTTGCCCTCATTGTTCTCCATGAAGTCTTCTGGAAGTTATGAGCCCTGGTGCGTTTCATGTGGAATGAGCACAGCGCCAGACTCTGTTTAAAAAAATAGCCTTTTAAATGCTACATTATTGCTTGTCAGCAAAAGATCATATTTGGCCCCGTGTGCTCTGATTAACTTGACATGTATTTAACTCCTGATGTACGTGTTTATTTGCATATAGAGCGGGGAAGTGATCTGATCACAAGTGGTCACTCGAGACGCATGCGGGGGATGCATTCTAATGCCAGCTGTGAAATTATGTACTTAGAGCTGTCCACTTGTAATCAGATCACCTGAGACGCATGTTAATAATGTCAGGTCTGAACAGGGCCTGGGATTTAACGTCTTTATTTACAATGTGTTTCTATAGGGGGTGAAGCTGACAATTGACTTCAGGGTGGGAAAAGGCCAAAATAACAAACAAATCTTACTAGGAAAGTATAACCAATATAACCTATCGAAACAAACCTACACCCAACCCCTACAAACTCGCCTGCAAACTACATTGCACCCAGTTGCAGCAAAGACAGATGTGGATTATACTCTGCGCAACGGGATGCTCCACAGGGCCGGCACTGCTTTATATAGCTGATTGGCATCAGGTAAGAAATCAACCACCTGCAGGTACCTGGTAGGTGTGTAAGAAAATATCAAAAATATTGAGTATCTCGATATGTTTTGCGATACTGTATCGATTGCATGCAAAGATGAAATCAGTCAATACTTTATTTAATTTGCAAATATAAGTGTCCTCTCAAAGTAGTGCTATGATGTTGAATGTCACAGGGACTGTGATAAATGCAAATGTAGATCCCACTGTTCTGAATGCATAAAAACGTAAACTTTTTTTCTCAGATTTTATGCATATGGTTGTGTGGACTATTACAACCAGTGAATGGGGACCCAAGCACAGACACTGACACAGGGAGTTAGTGTTGAAAGAGAATGGATTTTTTCTGAGGTGGAAGGTGGAGATGGGTTAGGGATGTCCGGAGGTCGGCAGGAGGGAATGATGAAGGTATGGAGGAAACTCCGAAGGGTGGCTGATGAGCAGGCAGGCAGATGACGAGTAAAACAGGAGAAATGGTGAGTGACTGAGCATACGAAAACAAGCACAAATCTCACAGGAGTTAACTAGAAGTCCTGAAACATGGCTCTACCGGTGTAGCTGAAACAACGATCTGGTGGTGAGTGGGTGAAGAGCTGGGGTAGATGTACTGCAGAGACGAGGAGCTCATGAATGTCAGGTGTGTGTGTGAGCTGAGGCAGGTGATGAGCTGATTGCCAGCAGGTGAATAGGTAAACTGGGCCCAGGTAGACGGCAGGACAAGGAGACACACACACACACACACCTAGGCCCAATTCCAATCCGGCCCTACACCCTCCCACTCTGTGATGGAGTGAACTCCGTCTGTAGTAACACTCGCAGCTCAGTGAAGCACCCTTCTTTAAGGTGGAGGGTATAAATACAGCGGTAAGCTTTGGGACGAACTTCCATCTCTCCAGCAAGGAAATAAATATATAACAGAATCATAAATACTTCATTGATCCCCGGGGGAAAATTATATTAAATGTGTAAAAATGCAAAAATAGTATAAATAAATATAAATGTTAGTTTAAATGTACTGTATAAATAAAAGCAGTGTTAATGCCAGAGTAAACCAGATTTTTGCACAGCTGAATCATTGCACTAATTTATTGTACTGTTGAGTCATTGCACATTTGAAGATATAATAAATGATGGGGTTGTAGCTGCTGATAGGTGTAATATATAAATATACAACACTTTAAAATCTAATGAACATTCTAGACTAGACAAGGGTATATTTGATCCTAAATACAATTTATTTACTTTAAGTTGATAATGTCTGTATGACAATAAAGTAGAATACATTAAATGTCTATCTTTGTTTGAGCAGTTTACGGGTAAATGTTTGTACTGGTAGTCACAGGGAACTGACATTGGAGCGTGTTCCATGACGAACACACAACGGCGTTGCACGTCGTCAGTAAGGGCAACTGGTGAAGTTGGTATCGATGCAGGCTCGCTGTTGGAGGGTTTTATAACCCACTTCCATTTCCTGCTAATTTGTTTCGGATGGCACTTAATATGGCGGACCCTCCATGCGAACGCGCAAACAGAGAGGAAGTGGGTACGGAGAGGGTGGAGGGGGTGGTTTGGAATTGGGCCCTCCACACACAGAGACATACTGGGGACATGGAGACAAGAGGAAACCCAAGGGCACGGCTGTGGCAATGACAGTTTTCCTAAAATTAGATTTTAAAATCACAATATATCGCCTTGCTTACAGTATCACAATATATCGCATTATATTGAATCGTTACCCCTGTATCATGATACGTATCGTATCACCAGATTCTTGCCAATACACAACCCTAGTGCCTGGTAGACGTATCACCTCTGCGGACTCACCTATTTACATGCATCCCCACTCACACACCTGTTACACATCATACCACAACATCTTCACCCGTGAGGGTAAATCAGTCAGGAGTAAATCAGTATCAGCATTGGGGAACGCTTCAATAACGGCCAATCACATCGGTTCCTCTAATCCCCTTAACAAGTGCCAGCAGAGAGTGCATGGTAATGGTTGTCATAGCTGAGGATTAACAGCTTTGTCAGACGCGGTTTTACACCAGAGGGATCTTACTCGCTTGTCAGGTGCAAAGTCACCACGATCACATTTACGAAGCAGCAAGAAGGCCTAAGGGCCGATTATATAAAAGGAGCTTGGGAAGTGTGCCAGCATACTAAATTCATGCCCTGTATTGTAAATTTATTTAAAATAATGTTTTTTCGTTTATTGATACCTGATCTTTTCTGATATATCATGTTGTGTTTGCATCTTTACTACCATTTACTATAATATTTTTGATTGAGTTCTATCATCTTTTTGGGACGATATTAAGTGCAAATTAAAATTTAGATTCAATTATTATTTTTTATTTAATTTGTGGCCGGGGCGAAAACGCGAATGGCCCTCTCGAGAGCCAGTTGTTGTAAGAGTAACGTAGGTCATTTGGAGCAGAGCCAGTAAGTAGAGTGTGTGTGTACGTGGGAAGTGAGAGATGAAGCAAGAGAGAGAGAGCGGCGGCGATGGGAGCAAGTAGCGTTATTACTTATTACCATGCCATTCAGGACTACTGTAGAAACATGGTGGACTCCGCGAAGAGGACCCGCTCCCTATGTAGATATAAACGGTTCATTCTAAGCTTACAAAAACACAAAAGTTCTTATTTTCAGGTGATTATACATTAAAGAAAACATACTTATTAATATTGTATTCCATTTCTACCAATAGATCCCCCTAAATGTTACACACTGGTCCTTTAGGCACATGGATTTTGGAAAATTATGGGGACATGTCCACCCCCATCCCCAGTATTTATCACGCCCTGCACTCACTGACATACAAACTGAAGTGCATTTGAACAGCGATGTAGCCGCTTACCTTAGAAAAAAAGTACGTAGTACGTGACTACAAATCTTTGAACATAATGAAATATTTGAATCAGCAAAGTGATTTGTGATTTCCACCTCTACAGTGTGAACTCAGGTGGAAGCAAAGAATCAGAAGAACAATGGAAATATCCTCATATCAGTAGTTTTCCCCTTTGGTTATTTGGCTTCTTTAATGTTGTCTAGTTTGGATATCAGATTTCAAGAGACAAATGAGTAATGTACCTGCGAGGGACCGAGTTGGCAGGCACGAGGAGTCACAGGTGGATTTTCAAAAAAGAGGGTTTTATTCACCCAAAAATGTACAAAATAAGCAAACAAAAGTTCTGGGCCCATAAATAGGTCAACTAAACTCAGGCTATAACTGTGGTTCTCAAACTGTGGGGCGCAGAGGCATGACAGGTGGGACACGCGTGACCGGAGGGGAAATGTGATACACAATTAATGTTTTGACATCGGTATCTTTTTCAACAGTAAACAAGTCAGCTCTTTATACCTCCATGGTAGCAATGGTGTTCATTCAGACAGGCAATCTGTAGGTTTACAGAATGGACATATATTTGACAGAGACAAAAAGAAAAACAGACGACGTTTTGGAGAGGAACAAGACAACGTGCTCATCCGACAATAACCAAAAGAAAATATGACGAAGTAGAGCTGCACCGATTAGTTCAAAGCTTCATTCATAACGTTGACATTCTAATTATTATTAAACTAAAAGAAACTTTAGCCTACCTTCCACCTTCTCTTCCCTCCTCTCTCTCTCAAACACATACAGAGCGAGCGACCTGGCGCTCCGTCTGTCTCTGTAATTGCCTCAGTCCAAAAGTCAAAATTTATTGAAAAGAGACAGGTCGTAATTATTTCCAAAATTCACTACATGTTTTTATCTGACAAAATATTCTGCTTCAGTCCATATTTTTAGTCGATCAGCCTTTCAAAAACAACGGTTTCACTGCGTTTAAAAACTGTTTTCTCTGGAAATATTTCTTCCTCCAAAGGGGAAATGACAGAAAAAAGTTTGAGAACCACTGTGCTATAATAACTGAATAGACTTAACTGACCTAACAGCCTTTAAACACAAAGGGGAACAATCATTAAAATCAGTCGTGTGGCAGCTGGTGCTGACATCACACCCCCACCTTCGGAATCGTCGCGGGGACAACGAGAGAGACAGTCTACAGTGGCGTTGTCCTTGCCAGGGATGTGATGAAGTGTGAACTGGAAAGGCTGCATAAAGCGAGGAACCGCCGCGTGATTCTTCCATTGGCGTCCTTCATCTACTGGGCTCAAGCTACTGTAGTCCTCTTCCCCAGGGCCAACAATGTCCGCCCCAAGGCGTTCGGAGGGTTTGCTAATGATTTGGAGAGGTTCGAGTGGAGCTCTGATGGGACCTCTAACTGATGTCTTCTGGTACTGAGGGCTCCTACACAACTGGGCAACATCTGAGCACAAGCCAGGCCAGTGGAAATGGTGTTTAATGGGAGCAGTGGTCTTGTGTTAGCCCAGGGAATAAAGTGGCCCACGCTAAGTATTACATCTAGCTGTCTGGGGGCCCACTAGCTGGCAAAAAGTCAAGGCCACGCCCCTTTTTGGGGAAAAGAAAACCAAAGGTCCCATCGACTTAAATGCAATTTGATGCATGTTTGGATTGTAATTTTGACAAGTTCGTATGCATTCATGTCTTGTTATACAAACGTTTGTATTATACACATGTCTAATAATTATTTTGCGATCTTGCTTGAACCTGTGCGTTCGTGATCATGTCCCTTCAGTCTTCCCCCCGTCCAACACAGTGGCCGAATATTGCTTATCCAGACTTTTAATAGCCAACTGTTTGATCTATAGGCTGAGATTCAGTTGGAGACAACAGTCTGATGCTGCGTTAATGTATGATTGTATTACTGCGGCAGCCCAAGTCCCCAGGAAGAGCGCCGGTCGTTGATGCCAATTTTTGTAGTGGCCAAACGGTGGTACTACAACTTACGTGTCTGTCACGTGATGCCATTGGGCCCAAAAAGACTTTTTCCCATAGACTTAAATTGGGAAAGACGTCTGTAACTCAGCGGATAATTTTTTTTAGGTGAATCAACTTTCCAGTATGAGCACTTAAATAGCCCTTATTTAAATCATTAGGTCCTAAAAGTTGTAAAATCCAGAGTTATTTCCCTTCCCTCCGTTCATGTGAATGAGACCCAGATCGCGGCTGGACCGAGGGCTGGGAGGCGGAGTTAGCAAGCCGTGACGACAGCAACTGCGCCTGCTCTTCGGACCCAATGGATGCAGAAGATCAATGGAAGATCCGGTTACTTTTCCACTCGGAAGTCGAGCCATTTTGGCATCATGCGTCACTAAGCAACTCTCATAGGAATGAACGGGGCCCCGTCACTGTCACCAGCATCCTTTAGCCATTTACCACACTGACAGTGAATATTCATGTATCGTATGTGCCTCAAATCTCAGTGTGAAGGCCTCGGTTAACCCGCTACACAACAACTTTTCATCATTTCATCTCTCAACAGCAAGTTTCTTTCCCCCCAAAAGGGAGGGCAGCCTCGGCGATGACGGAAAAGGTGGACAAGATTGGATCACTTTGCTGCATTTGAATTATGGTGGTATATAATTGAAAACCTAAGGGGCATTTAAATCAGTTATGTGGCAGCAGGTGCAGCCATCACATTACAACTAACGATACATAAACTGCTGAAAGAAGCCAACAAACCTAGTATTGTGTCTCTGCATCACATATGAACAACAAATACTGAATAAACAAAAAAAAGTTTGAAAGTGATTGAGCCTGTTTCTGACTGTGATTGATTAGGTCCATTTCTTGGAAAGCAGCCAGGGCGACCCTGAAATCACTGCCAAGGTCAGCAGCTAACAGTCCTCTTTGTCCTGAATGCTTATTATGTGTTATGAGTCAGCTCAATTAGCACTGTTTGAAATTCAGCACAACCTGACAGTGACAGCTTGAAATTTTGATTGAAATGTGTTAATGAACCATTTTCAACACTTCGCTGATGTCTGACTCGTGAAAAGATCTTGTGTCAGTAGTAACTTTTAATATATTATCTTGCCACCACAGTCATATTAGAACTAATGAAACTTCAACAATGTCCCTGTGCCATTAGCATATTCCGGTTACAGATTATGGGGAGCATAAAAAAGGATGGAAGGGTGTAAAAGTGTGATTGAGAGAGTGTCTGAAGGCAAGACAGAGAAATATAGAGAGAGGGAACTCATATTTTGGCCTTCCAGTGGTCTTACATCATCTTTTAATGAGGGTCCTAATAATCTCCAATGGCTGCTACACAAGGAAAGGGCTGAGTGGCATTCAAAGGGAATACTGTTAACTCTTCATGACACCCGTGCCGACTGGGAGAACACTGGGAAGACTTGGATGCATAGATTAAGAGATGAATGGATGCAAAAGTGCATGGTTGGATTAGTGGAGGATGAGGGGGGAAAAAAATGAGTGGCCAGTTGAAGCAGTGGTCAGGAACTGGATGGGAAAGAGTTTGAACAGACGAATTATGGAAGGATTACTGACCGATTAATTGGAAACTCAACCACAGTTGTTGATATACTGTGTGTCTCCTGTTCCAAATGGATGAAACACTGTTTACTTTTGGCATTTCTGTTATATGTGTGATGTTAAGTTACTTTAAACAAGTATTTAGAGAATTTTTTTACATTTTGGAGTTTGGATTTGTATAATTTTTCATGCATACATCTGCAAATTGCGAGATAAGTTAGGTGAAGCATGTATGTAGGAGGACTTTCGTGTAGCTTCCATCACTAGAGTGTATTGTTAAAATACAATGTTGGCCTGTATTGAGCACTTTTTGACTTTGTTCATGGTGTTACGTAGGCAGATACCACATTGGCCGCTTCAGTCCGTGGTTACGATACGTCAGCGCCGCCGCCATATTGGGTAGGTCAAATACACAAGGTCAAATTAACAGTATAACATACAGACAAGCCTGATACAATCTCTGTTTTGTTGACACTGACCGCTTACTGTACTATACGAGAATGTCAGTTTTGTCTAGCTGAATGCTGTTGTGTACCACACTGAGCTTTTTAGATTCCCATTTCAACAGTAGGTCAAAGTTTACTGGGAAAAGTCAATACTGTAGTAGCTACAATACTGTACACAGAAACAGGATATGCACATTTGTATGTACAGTCAATTTATTCATTTAGCAATGTGTTACATGTACTGTAAACAGAAAATTCACTTTTGATCCGTCATGTAAAGTCATATATAGTGAACAGACATTTTTACCAAAAAATGACCTCTATGCCAAAGAAACAACAACAACCCAGCACCAGTGAGAAAACCTGCAGTAGTTCAGTTCAAAAACAAGTTGTACCACGATGTCATAGACATTTATGGAATATACATGACAGATTTGATAATTGAACAAATCATTTTGCAGGTGATGACTCAAACAATGAAAGAATGTGTAGAAGTTGTGAAGAGTATAACAATGTCACTGAGAATCAACTCATCAGTTTGGATCAGCAGGACGTCCTTTGCAAATGGGTCAGAATTGTAAACTCTATGCAAGAAATATCTACATGTAGATCGAATATGTAGACCGATGTGGAAATTACTGAGTACCTTTACCCGACAGATGAATGCCTTCCTCTCGTTCCACCTGCATGTTAAATTGTCTATTTTGCACACACGATATTTCATAATCTAACAGCCTTGGAATTTACTGAGCACAGTTATGCTCCCAAGTGAACCTCCTGATTGTTGTGACCCCATGACCTTTCACGTGGCACAAGCTTCAGCACACAGCTCACATTTTTAAATGTGCTGGGAAGACTTTTAGAATAGCAAAGTCCTCAGTATGTCGTTCATTGTGCCCAACCCTTCTGTATTTTGGGCTAATGAAGACTGCAGCCTCTAGGGGTCTGCTAGCAGGACTCAAACAGGGCTTGGGTCTTGTTTATCGTTTGTGAAGATCACACAGCAGCCCCCAGGATGTTTTGTGGCCTATCTCCGTCCAGGTTAGAAATGATGAAAAGCACAGGCTGGTGCTTAGTATTCACATCATAACCTTGTCAGACAATCGCTCAGTGATTGCAATCCAAGCCGAGAGAGACGTACCTCAGCTGAGAACTGAAGACGAAAAGTTTTCTTCATCTCACAAACTAAGTAAAGTTTTCCCATCAAAACAGCACCTAGAACACAGTAGTCTGGAGACCCGGGGGGAAGAGGAAGTGAGCTGGGAGAAAATGAGCTTAATGTTTCCTAAAGTATTTATGTGTTTAGTTTGATTTTACCCTGCTTTCTCTTTAATGAGTCCTGGTTTCATTTTCATCTCATCATCCTTTTCATCACCCTGTCATTTCTGGTTATATTCACTTCACTCCTAGCAAACACAATAGTGGCATAGATAGTGGCACCAAGAAGACCGTATTGAAAAGACTGGGAATCCCCTCCAGCTTCTTTCTAGAAATACAAATACAATGCAGCTTCAGGAAATGATCTCAAAGACGCAATTTTACTTTCTCTAGTGTGACTCTTGGCAGAAATTAATAAACATTGAATTGATTCTTTGGACAACGATATATTTGCTGATATCACAAAGTCTGCCACGATACGATTTTGATTAGATCGATCTATATCATATTTTATTTATATTTAACACAATCAGTTACTATTAAGTTACAGTTAAGAGTTAAATATCAACTCATAAAAAGCAACTAAATTATGATTTGACAATTTTATTACTTGGATACGGAAGCCCTGAAAGGCAAGCGAGACAATCTTTCTACGTTCCTTTTTTTCTGTGAAACAGGTGGAATTGTTTTTCAGGCTGATTTTTCTAAGTTACTTTCTTCTGTGTGAAAACAAGTGACCATTTTTTAGGCTGATTTTTCCATATATTTTCTTTGCCTGTGTGAAAATAGGTGAAAAAAATATATATATACTTTTTTTTAAATATATATATTTTTTTGTCTTTTTTAAGTGTTTGTTGTTGTAATACTTATTTCGACTACAGAGTTAGATCAGATTTATAAAATGGATCAACAGAAAAAAATCAAAAAAAAAATCTCACTTGCCATTCAGGGCTTCCGTACTGTGCTTTTCCAGACATTTATATATAAAAAAAAAAAAAAAAATCTATAATTTAAATAAAAATTATAAAAATAGACTTATAAAGTGCCACATACTGTATCTCATATTTAAGTTCAAATGTTTTTTCATCAGTTAAGAATTTCAAAATAAAGGCGTATCTTAAAGATGACGATATGTACCGATATTTTCACTTTGCATCGATGATATTGGATCGTAGATCATTGAACCGATATATCTTTCGAAAGTATTGAGGTATGTTTTGAGGACATGTTCATAAGCATTCGCTGCAGGAGCTGATCCTCCCTGACCAGCTGTGGGCTGTGAGGCAATTTAGTTGCACTGGTCACATTCGGAATTGCAAGTGATGCACACAAGATCAATAGACTTTGATCAGTACAGATTTATTTAATAAAAAACAACTGTACAACAATGAATACATTTTTCTGAGCATTAA
The DNA here is from genome assembly GCA_916700995.1 of Hozukius guyotensis. Lineage (NCBI taxonomy): Eukaryota > Metazoa > Chordata > Actinopteri > Perciformes > Sebastidae > Hozukius > Hozukius guyotensis. Next base: position 35,723 of record CAKALU010060816.1, read on the forward strand.
ATACATAATGACTCTGTATGATACGATTTTGAGCGATTAGGTCCTATAAAAAAAGTTTTGATGAGTGAAGTTGGAGAAGGACTCTAGTGCACATGCTCTAATGGCCCAACAGTGTAGCCGGAAATTCACTGGAATGAATGGGGTGCCATTTTGGAGCACACTACCCAGTTTGCCTGCTATATAACACCTAGCAGGCAAACAAGAGCATTCCACACCATGTACATTATACAGCTTCTTATCAAACAATTGGCATTAATCTCTGTCTTTGTCCTTGCAATCAGCGCTGCCAGGCAACCTCCCTCCTTATCTGCTGCTTGTAATATTTCTCTGAGATTGGCTGGGCATCGGAGGGCCTTGCAATTTCTCAGATCAAAGTTCAGTCCATTGAGCGCTGCAGCGGAAGAAAACAAGGACGGATTCATTTGCTACTGAAAGTGAATGTGTCTAGCCCCGTCCTTCACTGAAAAGACGAAAGTTATTGGCGACATTATTGAGCATATTTGGACCCACACTAAGGATGTTAATGTGGACACCAGGTTCATATCTTTTAAAAAATGACTTTTGCATCTGATACCAAGGCAGCCTTGAGTGTCTGTATGAGACGCACCAGGCTTTCAACTAACTCCAATATGAACCCACCTGTGTCATTATTAAACATCAGAGCAACTGACAGTATAAAGACTGAGAAAGTCCATGTAGGGTTGGTGGGTCAAAAAAACACAGGACTTTCACCCAGGAGGCCGCTGATCATGTCTCTTGTGAAACCAAGTCAACGCTGACTTCTTTTATCTTAGTTTTGTTACGTAACTTCTATACTTAACGCCAGTTACGTAACAAACTCACTTATTTTAACCAAAACCACAATCTTTTCCTAAACCTAAGCAGTATAATTTGAAAATAAACTGTATGCATGTAATGAACAGAAACTGTACGTTTCCTGTGAACATTTATTTTGAAAAGACACTATGCTTGTAACAAGCGGAAACTGACACGCCGTCCATGACACGTCCAAAACTGACGCTAGAGGGGTACCTAGTAGGGCCGGGACGATACACCTATCTCCCGATTTGATACTATCACGATACTTGGGTGCCGATTTGATATGTATTGCGATTTTTAAATAGCAAAAGATACTGGCATCATAATATGAAACTAAAAAATCAAAGGAATCCATTGGTACCAACCATGTCATACTAGCATGTCGCTAAGGAGGTTAAATAACGCTCTAAACTTGTGCTAAATTGACCTCTGACCTCGAGATATGTGAATGAAAATGGGTTATATGGGTACCCACAAGTCTCCCCTTTACCGACGTGCCCACTTTATGATAATCACATGCAGTTTGGGTCAAGTCATAGTCAAGTCAGCACACTGACACACTGACAGCTGTTGTTGCCTGTTGGGCTGCAGTTTGCCATGTTATGATTTGAGCATATTTTTTATGCTAAATGCAGTACCTGTGAGGGTTTCTGGAGAATATTTGTCATTGTTTTGTGTTGTTAATTGATGTCCAATAATAAATATATGCATACATTTGCATAAAGCAGCATATTTTCCCACTACCATGTTGATAAGAGTATTAAATACATGACAAATCTCCCTTTCAGGTACAATTTGAACAAATAAAACGTTTGAGTAATTTGCCATTAATCACGATTAAATGTTTTAATCGATTGACAGCCCTAATTACAACTACGTATGTCAGCTTTTGCAGACTGCTTCACAAAAACTGTGTATGCTAATTGTGTGTATCCAATAGAAACAATAAAAAGTGTAGTCGTACTTGATAGAAGCAATGTGGAGTACCTTGTAATTGCAACCTGTCAACAACTTTGTGCTGCGACGGCATAGAAACAAGAGTGAGCTGGGATCAGATTTAATGAGAGACGAAGCCATCGAGAATTGCACACCGACTATCACAACTGTATGTGAGTGTGTGTGAATTACCACAGGTCAAGCGGGAGTTGAAAGCCTCATGAAGTCAGTAATAAGTGGATCCACCAGATGCTCTCTGAAGCTCAGCTGAGCATGTCTGTTTCAATCAACAACTCGCACAACAGACACGTCCCAGAGGTTGAGCTTCTGCTGCTGGATGCGAACACACTGGATTCCCTCTCTCTCTGTCTGTGCTTCAGTCATCCAAACAGGCTGCTCTCATAGTCTCTGAATAAAATATGCTTGATCTGAGGCTTTCCACTGACAGAAGAGGCAAATAATGACAAGACCTTGGTTATATCAGCGTGATATCTTTGCTAATATCTCCATAGGAAGGCTGCGTACAAAGGCCCGGGAGTATCAGCAAGGCATTTTTTCTTTTATCACATTACATCCCCCCCGTATTGATCCCGTAAAACAACTTGAGCTCCTTGACCTCATTTCACAAACAGACACTGTGACATTGTGCTGGCAAATTAAAATTCAAATCAATCTTCCCTGTGTAAAAAAGAAAAAAAGAGCAGAGAGAGGGAGCAAGACAGAAAGAGAGAGAGAGAGAGAGGGAGGGAGAGAATGGGAGACCTTAAATAAAAGGTGTCATCTTCCTGGGTGGAATTTTAATGAAGTGAATTCATCGTCTCTTCCCACAGAGAGGGGAGCAAATAGCAGCTGCAATTTATCAGCAAACCGGAGTCAAACGTCCCCAGTCAGAGGAGGAGGAGGCCTCTCATCAGTGGCTCCCTTTAAAAACTACAGCAGTAGTTATGATAGGCACATCTGTTAAAAAGGGAAAATGGCAATGGGGTTTGTTATAAAAGTAACTCCACTGATCCATGTGGGGAATCTGGGTCACTGCACCGGTGAATTGAAATAAAAAAATATTTTTAAAACAAGAAGTTTTTAATGCATAATACAGACAAAAGTTTGTTCAATAGACTGTAAAGAACTCATTAAAAGGTAAACATTTTGAACCCTATATTATTACAATTATATTCGTCACGTAAGTGAGAATTTGAAATAAGCACAACTAACAGTGCACCTGTAATTGTTAGTTTTTGAAGAAGACATTTTTCAGTTGTGTAGTCTGAATAATATAAAAGTTTTAACCTTCAACATACCAGCATATTTAACATGCAGAGACTACACTACGGAAAGAAACAACCATCATAACAAAGTGTTAAAGTTAATCTTCTCTCAAAACATTAGATATGCAATTAATGCCATCTGAAGAAAAAAAAAAAAGATTATTATTATGTTTGGAAAGTTACAGTTAAAGCTGAAGTAGGCGAGATTGGAGCAAATATGATTAAAAAAAGTTATTTTTATAAAAAGGTCACTATATTGTGACAGTAGTACTTGAAACAGGCAACCTGAAAGAAATCATGTACCTCTGTTTCCTCCGGTGCTCCTAACGGCATCTGCAAGATTTCACAGACCGGAGGAAAACAAGCAGTAAGAGCTGATCTGAGGTCCGCTGTCCAGCTGCCGTCTATGAGAGCCGGCTGTCAATCACTCTCGAATTCCAACAAATCAGTCAGAGGGAGAGTGACTTTTGGGAGTCTGGGCCACCTCTGAAACACGCTGCGGCACGTCTGGTGGAATCACAAGCATTGTCTAGAGCGGCCGCGATCAGCTCCGGCAGTTGCCGGAACATGGCGCAGCTGCCCCCTGTGGCATCCTATCATCATAAATAGCCCAGTTTTCCATCGGTTCATACCAGGATCAAAATCGAACCCACCACTTGTTATGTGCGCAGCGTTTCACTTGATGCCCAGTAAAAGACACTGGTGTCTAAAAAAGTTACTGACAGGAAAAAGGCAGAGGAGAAAACGGCGAAATCATCTGGGGAAGTGTGGACGGGAAATCAAGGAAACTGTGGACGCAGGGCATACGGTTTTCAGAAGAGCTTCAAGGCCAGATTAAATTCTCGCCCTGCCTTGCCTCTCGTTGGCTCATTTTTGGCAGTAAGAGCCTCAGGTAGCCAGTCGGAAGACGGGTTACCACAAGGCAAAGTATCATGGGGTAAAGCTAAAAAAAAAAAAAAATGAATTATCGTAGTTTTAACATTTTTTTTCCATATGTTATCATGTATGAAAAGACCCAAAATGAACAGTGTAAGAGGACTACTTGACTTTATTGATCCCAAATTGGGAAATGCTTGTGTTACAGCAGCAGGTTGTCCAGGTAATGCACAGGTTCAGTAAATACAATTTAAATATACATATCAACACTAGAGATACAAATCTATAGTATACATATATAAAGAATATTAGAATATACTATAAATATACCAGTCTACTACAACTAACATAGAAAATATAAAAATATAAATATAGAATAACAATAATATACTATAGACATTAGCAAAGAGTGCAAGTTACAATTTTGTCTCAAATAAAATGAGGTAGTAAACCGATGTGCAAATTCAACATGTGCAAGGTTGTTGAAGGAGCAAAACAGAATGGAGACAGAAACTACACTCCATTTGTGATGTTATAATTTGAGCATTTATTTTTTTATGCTAAATGGAGTACCTGTGAGGGTTTCTGGACAATATTTGTCATTGTTTGTGTTGTAAATTGACATTTACATAAAGGAAGTATATTTGCCCACTACCATGTTGATATGTACAGTATTGTATACGTGACAAATCTCCCTTTTAAGGTACATTTTGAACAGATAAAAAAAATGTGTGATTAATTTGCGATTAAACGCTATTAATCATAGACAATCATGCGATTAATCGCGCGATTGACAGCCCTAATAAGAAAACAAGGAAAGCAAATGTGGACGTTCCTAATGGAGATCTCTAGAGATTAAACGTCACCCTTTGTAACTGCTACATGACTTCAAGTGAAAGTGTGAGAATTCATTTTCATTCTTTTTCTTTATACATTAGTCAATTTAAAAAGAGGAAATGTCAATGAATCGGTCCTGGTGTGTGTCTTAATGTGCATGTTTGATATGCTCGACATTTGTGAAGCGCTGAGACCTGAGCCCACATTACAAAGGTCATATGTATTCTTATACACGTGGAAAATGTTGGTTTAAGTCATATGGGGGGACATTTCATTGACTTACATTAATTCTCTGGAGGTTTACCTTGATTTAAACCATTTCTGATGCAATCTTAACCCAAATCCTATCCTAGAACCAGCTTTTGCAGTGGGAGGGGTGATGAAGAGTATGATTGAGAAGACACAAAGATGAAGTGAGGAGGGAACATGTACCGTAAACGCATGGAGAAGATGAATGGAGGGAAAGAGGTCAGGTGTCTGGTTTCAGGCAGTGACTGCTGAAATTGAAAGTAAATCCAAATGAGTTTCAGTCAGCGCTCAGTAGCTCACCCTGCCCCCCCGCTGACTGTATTATTACCCCTCTAACAACGTATGGAGGGTCTCCATACTGAAACATGTTGGTTAAACGGGGCTTCAGATGGTGTTGAATGAGGATAATCTGAGATCTCTGAGTGGTGTACTGGCGATGTACTCTGGAATGATTCAAGCATGACCCAATGTTGGGAGCTATTAATTAAAATATTTAATCGCAAAGTAATCACACATTTTGTATCTGTTCAAAATGTCCCTTAAAGGGAGATTTGTCAAGTATTTAATACTCTTATCAACATGGGAGTGGGCAAATATGCTGCTTTATGTAAATGTATGTATATATGTATTATTGGAAATCAATTAACAACACAAAACAATCACAAATATTGTCCAGAAACCCACATAGGTACTGCATTTAGCATAAAAAATGTGCCCAAATCATAACATGGCAAACTGAAGCCCAACAGGCAACAACAGCTGTCAGTGTTTCAGTGTGCTGACTTGACTATGACTTGCCCCAAACTGCATGTGATTATCATAAAGTGGGCATGTTTGTAAAGGGGAGACTCGTGGGTACCCATAGAAC
>CAKALU010060816.1:48402-61935 GCA_916700995.1 Hozukius guyotensis
ATACACAAAATAAAAAAGCTTTATCTTTTTACTTCTTAGAACAGTGACAAAAGTGTTGCATTGAGTGTTAAGAGTATTGTTATCGGGGATGGCTTTTTGTAGGACAGAAGAAAGAAGTGTGGGCTTTGTTTAGAGTAGACGTAATCAGCCTGCTGAGGCTCAGCAGATGAAACTCACTCCACTGGGGACACATACACAAACATCCAGGGAGTCTGGAGCACAAGCTCTGTCCTGAGCAGATATTCATTCAGACTTCCAACACTGATTTCTGCTCTGCTGCTTCACAATATATAGAATATATTGTAGCTATACCCTGCTGCTTATTATGATTATTCTATTAACATTTAAGTAAATAGCCTTCTTTGGCTGTGAAAGCTGTGCTCCTTCTTCGAGACCAAATAATGTGGCAACAGAGCGTAAACAAGGACATCCCAGTGTGTGACAGAGTGACAAAAGACTGCCAACAAACAGTTGCAGAAGTCAATTAGCATTATTAATAACCAAATAACTGTGGTACAATTAATTTTATGGTGACCCCTGCTCTGCCTGGGAAGTCTTTCTTACACACTGCCAAACTTTTCCTTGGGACTAAATAGTCCCAGTGAAAACTGTTGACAGTATGTTCTGGGGATTATCCAGAGATGTCCAGAGCATTAATATAGCAGCAAAGTACTATTGTCTGCTAGCCGATCGCCGCCGCTCTGCACTGCACTCATACGGCGGGTACCGCTGATAACACCTTCCCGACACACGGCGTTGTCAAGGAAGCACAGCACCCACCCTCTGGTTCCCCCCTCAGGTTAATGGCTGGTTCAGACTTCACGATATCAGCCCGATTATAGCGAGACAAGGCCGTTGTAAGGTGTCGGCTCGGATTGGAAACGTCAACGAGTGTCGTGCGCGACAATCGATCATCTTATCTGGTGTAGTGTGTCAAAGTAGACAACAAACGCGTCCTGACAGAAAGTCTAGCATGTTTGATTTTTTTTTTTTTGCCTTACATGATGTATTCCGTGACTTTCACGGTAGTACCCTGTTGCGTAGTTACAAAAAAGTTGTGATGGATGATGATTTTATTCATAGATCATATCCTGCTTGGCATCATTGGAAACTAAAAATTCCAAGCTTTCCACTGGACCTTACACTGACACCAATCTACGTTCTTGCCAAAACATTTCACCCAAGCATAGGTTATTTTGGCACAAAACGGCAGATTTTAGTTACTTACTGTTTGTACAGTCAACATGGCGCTTACAGGAAGTCCTGGTCAGCCTCAGGCAGAGACAAATGCCCTTTTAGTCAAGATAGGTCTGAGGTGAGCTGGAGGGAACTCTGGCCTAAACCTAACTTTAACCACTGACCCAAAAACCTGCATTTTCCCAAATTGGGGACACGGCTTTCTGTCCCCAAATGCACAAGCTGTCCCCGGTTAACTGGTCTGTAGACTGACATGTGTCCCCGAAAGTAGCCTAAGTCAGGACACACACACACACAGACATCTGAGCCCTGTCTCACTCTTACCTGCATGTGTCAGTGTGAGTCTGTGTTTTAGCTGCCCTCATTTTCATCAGAATTTCCTTTTTCTCCATTCAGCACGGACACATCCAGCTCCTCCACAGAAATATGGAGTAAATCGAGACTTTAAAAATCCGTCGGCACCCCCCGAACTTAAATTATGCATCAATACCAGTAAATTTTTTAGGTAGAGACTCATCATATTTCAGCCAGTCTTTTATGATCTGAGGACCCCTTTGGCATACAGTCGGAAGTCCTCTGTCTGCTGGACAAATCAAAGTGCAAATGTGGCTTTCGAAAGTTCAGAGTGTTACAGGGTGCCACAGCTGGGTATGACACCGGTATGCAATGCACAGTATGTCGGGATTATTCTGTTTCTGTAGGTGTTGCTTAAAGCAGCTGGAGAAAATGTTACAGAATAGTTAACTTTAGTGTAGGGGGGACAAGTAGTGCACCATAGATGACCCTAATCTTACATTTTGGGCCATTGTTTACTGCTCAAAAAGCCCCCAGCTGTAAAACATGACTGAATTCTCTGGATTTTCATATACTATAAGTCTATTAGGATTCATGTTGTTGCAGTTTTATTACAGTTTGTCCAGAAGAGGTCTGAATGGGAGTTTGACCTCTCTGGTCTTCAATCGAGACTAAACATAAGTATCGTCACATTCATCAAATGTGCAAGCCCAGTTTGTGGCAAATGGAAGGGTTATCCCTTCAATACAAGGTCAGAAGAAAAATATTGAATTTGCAATAATTATTTTTACACATATTGCAGTGCCAACTGTGGGACTTCAAATAATATGTGAATTACATCTACCTGTTTTTTTGCACATAAATTAACTGGAGTGGAAATTCAACAAAATGTCGAAACATCGCAGAAACGTTCTTACACTTGGCTTCGGTTGAAAAGTTGTTGTATCGATAAAAAACAAAATGTCTTAACAAGCTGCAATGATAACAGACTTAGCGAATAAATTGTGACGTACATGAAGCATGTGACTCAAACGTCACTCAAGCTTACAGTGGAGGGACAAAAAAAATTGTCAGACAAAAACATCAGCTCTGTGTGGAGCATAGACTCTATATAAAGATGGACGACATGACAGCTCCCCCAAAAGTGACGCCAAAACATATGGATCGCCCCTGGTGGCTGGCTGCAGTATAGGTCATAAATCCCAACCCCTTCATGTTAGCAGATGGGACATGGGCCAAACTAAAAACTCAAAGTACATGTCAAATAAATTTTTCCCAAGGATGGTTTCTGTCATTTTAGGTAGTTCTTATAATGCCTATGTATGTTCAAGTCTTCATTTTTCTAATCAGTTTGGGTTTAATTAGTTATTTGATGCTGCACAGACTCTGGTTCCAAATGACGTCAAAATCTCAAGATGGCAGCTCTCGTATCCGGGATATTTTAGCTTCACTTCCGTACAGTTGTAGGAAGTTGGGACGCGTTGTCCATCTTTACATACAGTCTATGGTGTGGTGCAAATCCATCTTGTTTTCACATGATTTTCTATTGTTTGAGCTCTGACTGGAGCCCTTTTAATTTTGTCATCTTGTTGTGTCTTTTTTTTCTGCGATGGTTTAATAGCACCCGACAGGAGAATTATCTCAACCAACCGTTTCTCGATGCACTCTACTCCTAATATTCCCATAACAGTGGTGGATGGAAACATGTATTAATTTGCATGTCCTTTTGTGGATTAAGCAGGAAATTTGGTTAAAACGTGTGCTTAATTTGGATGGAAATCTGACTAATGAGAAGTAAAGCCATTTCCAACAAAAGGTTAAGTGCATTCATAAAGAATCATCCTTACCCCTTTTTTATGTATTTGAGAGGTTTTGATATTCATTACCAAGCTAATGGGTATGACTTATTCATCGTTTATTTATTTATCTTTTGTAATTTTAAAATATCAGGTAATTATTTATGTTTTGCAAATTATGGAAATCACGTCTAAGTGGCTTGTACGTGAATCCTAGTCATTATTCATATATAAAATAACCTGAAATGTTACATATAAACAAATAAATTAATCACAATGTTCATTTACTTTGTTTCAGAATCTTTCAACCACATCTCATGGCCTTCTTCAGTGGACAAAGTTGCTAAATATGATATTTTATTGGTTGATGATCGTCATGAAGTAATGTTTTATTGATTTCATGCAATGTAACAAATATTGGTTTCTTACATAATGTATAATTATTCACGTAATTATTGGTTAATTGTTAACAAGAGGATTAAACTTAACTGATTGTTATCATAAAGTGTCTCCCAAAACAAGTTATTGAAGTTTCCCCACTTCTAAAGGACTCAGTTTGAAGTGTATCAATACCCAGGAGTAATGATCCACCTTGATATTCCAATACCACATTCACACAAAAGCCCCATTATCTGATAGCCACAATACAATGTGATGGAACAGGGTGCGTTTGGCTTGCAAAACGATGTTTGGAACAAACTGGGGAGTGTGTTCGACCAGCTAGGAAGAGAGTGATAATGCTCCCCTGTTGTGCAGGGTGAACACAGATAGGTGGTACATCTGAGGCGCCATTCATCACACCTAACTCCGCAAACGCTGGGTGAATATGTAAGCAGGCTCGCGAGTTTCTCTTTCAGCCTAACTGTGCAATATGGCTGAAGGAGGGTTTTTAATACTCAGCCTCTGTGAAAGGCAGGGAAAAGTGGAGACAAGCAAGTTATACTCTCAGAAGTGTGAAAACGAAAAATCAATCAGCTCCTCCAAACAGTGTGCTACAGCATGACAAAACCATTACTATTGTATCAAGTGTCTCTGATACAGACAGAGAAAAGTCTGTATGAGAGAGAGAGAGATCAGTTATATGAAAGCATTTGAGATTGCATTTTTGATTCTTATGTATAAAGAGCGTTATTTCATCAAGTGTTTTCGAGACTAATACTTCAACAGGAACTGGTTGGCTTGTGTTTGTTCAAGAGAATCCTCATACATAAAATACTGACATGTTCGCCGTCCACTGTTCATGGACAAGCATAATTAACCCCTTACCATTCTGCCCTCTTTTTTTAGAGGGGTGGGAGAGAGGGGATGTTCAGATAGTAGATAAATAGTCATCAATAGAAGTGGTGTACATCATCTGAAAGCTGGGAACCTGAAGATTAATTTGAAATGCAGCTCAGCAATGTGTAAAGTTGTTTTAGCCATTGGTAAGAAATACAAATGTTTTAATAAATTAATTAATCAATTAAAATAAATTGTGAGTGTAGGACATGATGCTCTAAGTTTGTGATGGTCATCCCCATGCTCTATTATGTCTCATAAGGTGTTGATACCATTTGTTACAATGATTCGGTGCTAAATTTAATAATTTTTTACCACTCAAGGATTGATAAAAAATAATCAAGAAAAAGCCATGCTGCGACTCCGTTTAAAAAACTCTTGAAATTTCGGGATTTCTGCAAGAATTGCATTTTTCGGCGATTAGATAGCGAGCACCTCTTTTCTGGAAACTGCTCAGAAACCCCCCCTCTTATCAAAAAAGCCATCCATCCTCTGAATGCTCTAGGTCTCTAGTGTGTGGCTGTAAAATTTCATGAGGCTGTGATTATCTTAGAGGTCACCACAGGTCATTTTATACAGTGAGGTCATGTTTCAAAAAAATGGTCTCACTACAATGAAATGGCTACTATGGGGACTAACATCATCACACATGAATACAATTGGGCTCAATGGATCCACAAGAGTCTCAGCTTGACAGTGATACACAATTTATGCAATTCCAAGGCTGTTTAGGGACCGCAGTAAGCAGAAATATTCAAACACACTATTAAGTATAAACCTGAATGAGGAGCTGAGGGGGTGCCAGTGAGCTATTTTGCCACACCCAAGCCCGAGACGCCAAAAATATAAAATTTTCCAACATGTGTGATGGGTGTGCAAAGTTTAACAACTTTCTGAGCACCATAAGGCCCTCAAAATGGGATTCATTTTATTAATAATTATTCCTTCAGTTTTAATAAGGCCTTCACTGCCCAACGTTGTCGGTGCTCTGGCCCTAATTAACCAATAAACTAAATAAAGCCTGCGGCCGTTAGGTTATCATTGGGAAAGCACTCCTATGAAACTCTTGATGGAATAGCTCAAGGTCTGCCCTGATGCAGGTAACCTAGTGGAAATGTGTTCTTTAATATTCACTCCAGCTACATTTCAGTATGCTTAAAATCACCCTCAATCAGAAAAGTTGAGACAGCAAAGGGGTAGCAAAAGGGGCCAAAAGACCAGCATTTCTGTCTGAATCTGCTAAAACAAGAGTCTGCGTTATGTCGAGGAAGGATCAGGATGCCCCAGGTGTTCATTGCCCCCCCTTTCTTAAGCCCTAAAGAAAGGGCGTCGTCTCACCCTGATTGGCCAAGAGAGAAAATGCATCAAGGTGCTCTCACTTGTTAATTAGGAGTCAGTCCCCACACCCTGCACAACAGGTGATCTGAATAACTTCCAATGAAATCAGAGGGATTGTGACATTCAGCTGAAATGAATTGGGGGAAAAGGGAAATGACAGCAAATACCAAAGAATGAGGGACTGCTACAAATCTATAAACAGAGTGAATTTATTTCTAACCTATTTTTAGTCTTCATAATAACCTTTTAGCATATTGTAATTCACGTGTTCTGAGAGAAAACTAGACTTCTGCACCTCCTCATGGCTCTATTTTCAGTGACGGGAGACTTTGACCAATCACAGGTCATTTCTGTTATATTCTGTTACTGTAATGCCTATATCTCTCCTCAAATGTTCTAAGAAACATATTGTAGTGTACTGTTTAGCTGTAAAATTTTACAGCTAAACAGTACACTACAAGATAATTCTGAAAACATTTGAGGAGAGAGATAGGCATCACAGTAACAGAATATTGATTTACTGTTCAAAATGTACCTTAAAGACAGATTTGTCAAGTATTTAATACTCTTATCAACATGGGAGTGAGTAAATATGCTGCTTTATGCAAATGTATGTATATATTTATAATTGTAAATCAATTAACAACACAAAACAATGACAAATATTGTCCAGAAACCCTCATAGGTACTGCATTTAGCCTAAAAAATATGCTCAAATCATAACATGGCAAACTGCAGCCCAACAGGCAACAACAGCTGTCAGTGTGTCAGTGTGCTGACTTGACTATGACTTGCTCCAAACTGCATGTGATTATCATAAAGTGGGCATGTCTGTAAAGGGGAGACTCGTGGGTACCCATAGAACCCATTTTCATTCACATATCTTGAGGTCAGAGGTCAAGGGACCCCTTTGAAAATGGTCATGCAAGTCTTTCCTCGCCAAACTTTAGCATAAGTTTGGGGTGTTATTTAGCCTCCTTCCTGACAAGTTAGTATGACATGGTTGGTAACAATGGATTCCTTAGGTTTTTCTAGTTTCAAATGATGCCAGTATCAAAATTTAGTACAAGTTTGGAGCATTATTTAGCCTCCTTCATGACAATCTTCACTCTAGCTTTAAATCTGAGTCCGCTATAACCTAAAAAGCACAAGTTGCGTTAATGCGTTTGAGAAATTTGTGGCTTTAAAGTGAATTTGCGTTAACGCGTTATTATCACGTTAACTTTGACAGTAACCAGTGACTGTAAGATAAACAAAACATTAATTTTGGACCCGCCAACATTTTTTAAATGATTAATTCACAGTCATAATAATTATTTTTCAAGAAAAGCCATACTTTTATTCGGCACCTTTCTAAAAGCTCTATGGATGTATTTTTATTTATTTTTTAATATTCGGCGACATAAAAAAAAAACTTTAAGTGTTAACTTATGCCTATGTTGGAACTATTTCAGCTGGTGCAACCACTCAAATGTTAGTATCTCGTAATCTCCGATCTTAGTCAGAAATTACGTTCAAACTACGCTACGTTTGAACTCACGCATAGCCGGTGCAACCGAGTGGATGAGTGGAAGATGGAATGAAGAAGTGTAAGAATAGCAATGCAGCAGCATTCAGGCCTTTTATTCCATGCAGTCAGGTGCACATCCAGCATATGCTCCAACAGATGGAGGTCCCAAGGTGACTTTGACTCAGAGTTATTCCCACTAGCCTCGGGTTTTCTTAGCATTTCTGATTACCTGTTGAATAGCAGAGATTTTTGCGTGCGCCGAGTGATAAAGCGAGTTCCAAATCAAGCGCTTGCCTCTCACCTTCCACGGAGAGAGGCTTGCTCGCCCTCAGCGTTTTTCTGCAAAATACCAGACATTCTGCAGCGGTAAATTAAACAGGAGCCATTTAAAATTCATGACGCTGTGGCGGGGAGAAGTGAACAAATGCAGCCATTAAGACATTTGTTGCAGTGTTGGCTGGTCCACAGGGGGTGAAAGAGGGGGGAAAAAAGAACTGTGTGGCTGTTTAACAAGAGGATGCCAGCCGCTCTATGTGAGATTGGGGTAACCATTTAAGAATGATAGATAAGTGATTTCGGCAGGATGCATCTGCTCAGTTGAAAGAGGAATTTATCTGAAAGTGTTTCTGGAAGCGGAAAAGCATTAGTTGAAGAGCCCCGCTGTTCAACGACAAGTGTGCAGTGCTTTTGTTTTAACTTTCATGACTGACGGGTCACAGGAAAGCTTAAAGTGGAATGTCATTAAGAAATCCCTGAGAAGCGGGAGTGGAAGGAGAGTGAGGCATGAGGTGAGAGGAAAAAGGTGCATACACACACATACACACACACACACACACACACTTTCTTCTCTTTGACAGGAAATCTTTTGCCTCGCTCACCGTGTGGTTTCTGAGTGCCGGCGATGGGAACAGGCCGTGTTGCAGCGTTCAGACAGCCACTGTATGTCTCTGCCCGGGCAGGAGGGATGATGTGCACTTTTCCCTGAGTTAGTGTTTTCCGTCAAAGCCAAATATTTTTTCTCAGGCCTGTCACTTGGATCAAAGTGGGCCAGGGCCTTCAGTCTGCCTGTGCCGACCTGCCTCATGCAGCCTCGCCGCCTGCACACAATCTTGCCTCCAGCATGGAGGCCCGGGGCTGGCTGGCTGGCTATATATATATAAGGGCTGTCAAAGTTAACGCAAATACGTTTTAACGGCACTTATTTTTTTAACGCATTAACACAACTTGCCATCTTGCCATATATATATATAAACGAGAAGGAAAGGGCTGTCTGACGGCTGGATAAAGTGGTGAAAATATGCTCCTGTCTGTTTCTCCAAGCTGGAGGCATGCCGACCGTCATTTAATGTGAGTAATATACCTACTATGGGTAAGCAACTCATACAACCCCACTTCAAAACACCCAAACTATCCCTTTAAGTTGGATTCTACTATATTTTTTTCTATGCCTTCCTAATGTAAAATTGCAATTGTTAGTCATAAACGCCTTAAAGTGTCAGTAGGCAGTATATTTTTGGCATCATTGGGCAAAAATTTCATAATAACCTTTTGGCATATTGTAATTCAAGTGTTCTGAGAGATAACTAGATTTATGCACCTCATCATGGCTCTGTTTTCAAGCTTTAGAAAATCTAGCCCCTGACTGGAGCCTTTGACCAATCACAGGTCATTTCATTGAGAGAGCGTTCCTATTGGCTGTGCTCCGATCGTGAGACCAGATTTCACAATGGCGGTGGCGTCACAAACTTTCTCATTTTACAGCTAAACCGTGCACTACAAGATGATTATGAAAACATTTAAGGCAAGAAATAGGCATTACAGTAACATAATATTGATTCATATTTGATCAGCGCTGCCTAGTTTGACCGTTTGGTCGGAGTTCGCGAGTGATTGACAGCCGGCTCTCATAGACGGCAGCTGGACAGCGGACCTCAGATCAGTTCCTAGGGCTTGTTTTCCTCCGGTAAGTGAAATCTTGCAGATGCCGTTAGGAGCAACGGAGGACACCGGAGGAACATGATTTTTTTTTCAAGTTACCTGTTTCATGTACTACTGTCACGATTAAAATGCAGTTTGGACTGAAGAGTTAAATTACAGAGGACCACCTCCCTGTGTAAAGTTAATCCTTTCCAAACAGGGCTTAAAATGTGTCCTTTGGCAGAAACTTTAAAAAAATGGACATCAGCATTGTCTAAAATGCACTTATTTGCTATTTAGAGGAACTGCATACAAAACAGGTCTATACTGGCTTATCTTAATTGTGTCTCATTTTTAAACAAAGCCTTACTCTCCTTTAATTGCATGCTTCAGGGATCTGGGAGTTTCACATTTAACGAATGAATAAGCTTTCAAAATAAAACTTTTAACTAACTCTTTTCTATCTGTTTTGGACTATCAAATAGGAAAATGCTGTCCCCTACTATGCTCAGTACTGAAGAGTATGTGATGTGTGTGTGTATGGTGGAATCGGTCTATGGTAAAAAAAAGAACAGGATTCTAATACAGTATAATTAGGCCTGACTCCAGGGTACTGTGCAGTAACTCTAGTTCTCAACAACTCTCTTGTAGATGCAAATGTCAGTATGATTGGTTGAATTAACTTATTGCAATTGCAAGTGTATGTTTGCCTCATAGGACATGTTTTCTGGGTCTTATAAGTAACCTAAAAAGTTCTACGGACCTGACTTAGACACACACCATCTGCAATTTCACATCACTCAGAGAGTGAGTTAGGTTTAGAGAAAAAGGTGCCGTGTTTTGGCTTAAAATAACCATGTTTGAAATGTGAAAGTGATACTCAAGGCTTGTGAAAACAAAGCCAACTCCACATTGTTGGCTCCACATGGGATGCTAAACAAGGTCTCCAGGGTGAAAAGCTTATTTTTTGGCTGGACCGCAGAGGGCCAGCCGTGCAAACGCAAACAGTTCTTTGTTTACGGCAAGCGGGTTATGGCTAGAAAGGATCCGTCTTGTGTAAATATGACGTCATGTTCTCGTTGTAATTCTCGACTCTCGAAAAAACTCAGAAGGGATCGGGATGCCGAGGTGGGCGGGATGCCCTTCGCGGGGGAGAGAAGACTTTGACTGTTGTATTAATGTTGCATGTTGATTCCTCACTTACTTTTTAACTGGTTGAATCAGCTTCAATGTAATACTGATGATGCCTCCATATGACCTACACAAGTAAACAAGACCATCAGCGAGAAGATTGGCTATATTATTCTTGCCACCAGGTCAGATTTCGATGCAGGTTCACTTGAAACTCCTTCTGCTCACTTCAGCGGGGCCTCCTGCAGTGACCAGCCCGCCACGGATAGACCCAGATCCAGATTCCCTGCAATCAAAGCTCCGGCGGGAGGTGGAGAGCTACCGGCCAGGAGCAGAGCTCCGCCTCTCTGCTTCCATTCATTTCCTATGAAAAGCAGGAGAAGCGGTCACTCAGTGCATGGTGGAAGTGTTGCGGCGAGTTGGAGAGGGTCTATATTGAGCCCGTCCAGCGCAACAGCACAAAGCTTGGACCAAGCAGTCAAACTAGGCGATCTAGTTCTAAAATGAAACGAGATTCAGCAGTGGCACAGCCATTTCTCGCTTAAAAAGTAGATTTTGGTGGTTTGTTTCGACGAAATAACAGAAGGTTTACGAGCAGGCCACCATGTTGTTTCCTGTTTGAAACATTAAGCAGAAAACCAGGGACCCATCAGGTGCATTCAACGATAGGGTACGTCACCGCTTGAACGTCCAGTTGAGTGGAGCAGTGCGTTCCCCTAGTGTCCTCGCCGGACCTGGTGGACATGTACGGCTGGATTTAACGTTATAGACATGACCACTGACTATTTGTGTAACAATTTAGCCACAAATTCACAGACTGACCGTACACGGTCCAGACATATACTCGGTTTTGACTGAGTCACGTTTTGCTCCACCCCCACATGGAGTTTCACACTGTCTATACTACAGTACCTGACTTCTGCTTCTGCTCCTGTTATAATTACTACGGTCGCTAGAGATCACTGTCGTGTTCTTTTATACCTTCTTTCGGTAATTTACCATGTGAATAGATGATAAAACCTACTAGTGGGTGTAGTAGGCCCCTATCAACCCACATCTATGGTTCTTATAGCGACTGATAACGCCTATTTAATTTAGCCTGATAACAGTCTTATCGGCTGCTATTTTAGATAAAAAATTACTAGTATATTTGAACTATTTCCAAACACATTATTTAAAGGGGGATTCCACTGGAGTACTACTGCAAAATTAAAAAAAAAAAAAAAAAAGTTGTGTAAAGCCTTTAAGGTCTCCAGAGGGAGCTGTGTGAAGTCTGATAAATGTCAAGTGATGGTAAATGGTAAATGGACTTGGACTTATATAGTGCTTTTCTAGTCTTCCGACCACTCAAAGCGCTTTACACTACATGTCAGTATTCACCCATTCACACACACATTCATACACTGATGGCAGAGGCTGCCAACTTTGCCCATCAGGATCTAATCTAAATACTCATTCACACACCGATGGCTGTGCCTTCGGGAGCAATTTGGGGTTAAGTGTCTTGCTCAAGGACACATCGACATGTGACCAGGAGCAGGAGCAGCCAGGGATCGAACCACCGACCTTCCGATTGGTGGACAACCTGCTCTACCCTCTGAGCCAGTGATGTCACTTTAGTTAGTGTTGGTTGAGGCTGAAGACTACAAACTTTAAAATGAAAACAATCTGGAGGTGTGGAGTTGGAAAGCTCATCAGAATATGCTGGAGGCGATAGCAACCACCTGTTCCTGAGCCAATCAGAATGTCACTCGCATGCCTGTAACAATGAGCAACCTCGACTGTCAATCCACTGTCTTCCATGTTGCTATGTGCTTCAAACTTTGCATGTCCATCTGTTCCCAGAGTTGTTAAGCACACTACAACATTACCACCTACTCTGTATGTGTCTCACTTTTGGTTAGCTGCCTGCAGCCATCCAGTCACAAACACTGCAGCCTTGCCATTCCAGGGCCCACATGTATAAACCATATATATAATGCAATGTGCGAAAAAATAAATAAATGCAAAACAAAATTAAATCAGAGTATCTACATTTTTTTTCTATAAATAATATTGTAAAAAGAAAGCAGGAGGTGAGAATAGCACATTGCCTTCATATTTTATTCCAGGCGTATACGCAGGTTTGTGTGATACGGTGAAGTGGAAATGAAAAATAAGGTGAGAGATAGAATCTAATATTCAACCTTGTTTGTTTTCAATTAACATCTATTTATAATATTTGAATCAAAAGTGCATTAGTTGCTTTGTGTGCTCTGTTCTATTATTCCTTTTATTATCTCCGCCAGTCGTGAGCCTTGAGGGGATCATGATTGTGTTTGTGTGCGTGTGTCTGTCCGTCAGCCTGATATCTTTTGTGCTCATTTATGACTGTATGCTCAAGGACCTCTCATGGTTGTGGCGATTCACACTGTCTGATAAACGTATTTTATTGACCTTTTTATACCGTCATTGACTGCTGACTCCTCACTCCTCTTAACCAGCCTGTAGGGGCCGCAAGTGATCAACAACTGCTTCACTTTGGACTCTTGTTTCTGCTACGGATTAGGAATAGTTCCTGTCCAGATTTGCATGTTTAGGTAAGTCCAGTAGTATCCCTGATCTATTTTCCCATCAACACATATGCAGTGCATTGTGTTTGTGTGTGTGTGTGTGTGTGTGTGGCGAGTGTGTGGTTGACAGAGAGAGAGACTGTGGCTGTGCTCAGGGCAGACTCTTCAATCATTTATAGCCAAGCACTTTGTTAACTCTGCTATTAAAATTAATCATTATTGATGAACATTCTGGGGTTTGATGGTGATGGTTGAGATATTACTGCAGATGTATTATTGCGTTATTGACACTATAGGATGTATTATTGCGTTATTGGCACTATAGGATGGATTATTGCATTGTTGTCACTATAGGATGGATTATTGCATTGTCGACACTATAAAACAAATTATTGCATTGTCACTATAGGATGGATTATTGTATTGTCGACACTATAAAACAAATTATTGCATTGTCACTATAGGACGGATTATTGCAATGTCGACACTATAGGATGGATTATCGCATTGTCGGCACTAT
>CAKALU010060816.1:61955-169222 GCA_916700995.1 Hozukius guyotensis
TGATGGTGATGGTTGAGATATTACTGCAGATGTATTATTGCGTTATTGACACTATAGGATGTATTATTGCAATGTCGACACTATAGGATGGATTATCGCATTGTCGGCACTATAGGACGGATTATTGCATTGTCGACACTATAGGCCGGATTATTGCATTGTCGACACTATAGGATGGATTATTGCATTGTCGGCACTATAGGACGGATTATTGCATTGTCGACACTATAGGACAGATTATTGCATTGTCACTATAAAATGGATTATTGCATTGTCGACACTATAAAACAGATTATTGCATTGTCACTATAGGATGGATTATTGCATTGTCGTCAATATAGGACGGATTATTGCATTGTCGACACTATAAAACAAATTATTGCATTGTCACTATAGGACGGATTATTGCAATGTCGACACTATAGGATGGATTATCGCATTGTCGGCACTATAGGACGGATTATGGCATTGTCGACACTATAGGCCGGATTATTGCATTGTCGACACTATAGGATGGATTATTGCATTGTCGGCACTATAGGACGGATTATTGCATTGTCGACACTATAGGACAGATTATTGCATTGTCACTATAAAATGGATTATTGCATTGTCGACACTATAAAACAGATTATTGCATTGTCACTATAGGATGGATTATTGCATTGTCGTCAATATAGGACGGATTATTGCATTGTCGACACTATAAAACAAATTATTGCATTGTCACTATAGGACGGATTATTGCAATGTCGACACTATAGGATGGATTATCGCATTGTCGGCACTATAGGACGGATTATGGCATTGTCGACACTATAGGCCGGATTATTGCATTGTCGACACTATAGGATGGATTATTGCATTGTCGGCACTATAGGACGGATTATTGCATTGTCGACACTATAGGACAGATTATTGCATTGTCACTATAAAATGGATTATTGCATTGTCGACACTATAAAACAGATTATTGCATTGTCACTATAGGATGGATTATTGCATTGTCGTCAATATAGGACGGATTATTGCATTGTCGACACTATAAAACAAATTATTGCATTGTCACTATAGGACGGATTATTGCAATGTCGACACTATAGGATGGATTATCGCATTGTCGGCACTATAGGACGGATTATGGCATTGTCGACACTATAGGCCGGATTATTGCATTGTCGACACTATAGGATGGATTATTGCATTGTCGGCACTATAGGACGGATTATTGCATTGTCGACACTATAGGACGGATTATTGCATTGTCGACACTAAAGGGCCGGATTATTGCATTGTCGACACTATAGGATGGATTATTGCATTGTCGACACTATAAAACAGATTATTGCATTGTCACTATAGGATGGATTATTGCATTGTCGACACTATAAAAACGGATTATTGCATTGTCGACACTATAAAACAGATTATTGCATTGTCGACACTATAAAACAGATTATTGCATTGTCGACACTATAAAACAGATTATTACATTGTCACTATAAAATGGATAATTGAATTGTCGACACTATAAAACGGATTATTGCATTGTCGACACTATAGGATGGATAATTGCATTGTCACTATAGGACGGATTATTGCATTGTCGACACTTTATGATGGATTATTGCGTTATTAACACTATAGGATGGATTATTGCATTGTCGACACTATAGGATGGATTATTGCGTTATTAACACTATAGGATGGATTATTGCATAGTCAACACTTTATGATGGATTATTGCATTGTCGACACTATTGGATGGATTATTTCATTATTGACACTATAGGATGGATTATTGCATTATTGGCACTATAGGAAATGTAATTAGTCACATCGTTGCCATGGTTTCATGAATGTACATCTACTATTTATCTACGCAATTACTAAGTGGTTATTAATAATAAGTGGTCATCGATAGGTTGAGGAGTTTTTGTGCTTGTTGTACTGTCTCTCTCTCTCTCTCTCTCGCTCTCTCTCCTGCTGGGCTGTGATTTGACCGTGAGCCAAGGAAGCCTCAACAACAGGTGTCCTATCTCCCAGGCTGTCTCTGCTCATCCTGCACACGCCGGCTGAATTGTGTTATCGACCTTGGGGGTTTGTGTGTCGTCCACACATACTGTAGTCTGCATTATTCCAGCTAACTGTGGCAGAGGGTCTGCAGCCAGAATTTCATTCTTTTCTCTGTAACTCACTCATTTAGCACTTACCCTGCGTGGCATTCTGGTATGGCGGCCTACGAAAACACAGCACAGATTCCCATCTTTCTCAACAATGGCACTGATTGTCTCACAGAGAGAAAGAATAAACATGGCGGAGGGAGCGTGCTTGCATTCGCTGGGCGATTTCGGATTTGCCGGAGTGAAGATAATCAGCGTTCATTCCTCCCATCTCCTCTTCCACACAGAGAGTTAGAGGATGGGAAATTGGGAGGCAACAGGTAGACACTCTTATTATTTGCCTCACTGTCAAACACATTAACCATGGCTGAGAAAACAATGCGGCTCCAGTCTCGGAGCAAAGTAGGAAGCAGTGCTTTAGTCACACACTCATTTGCAGTAAGAGAAAGCCACGCTCAGCATCACGCCACACTGCTCGGTAACTTCACAGAACTGATTAGAGGAATGAGTCAGGAGCGACACAGAGAGAGGACTGCTGCAGTGATCTTTAAAGCCCGATTCAGCTTTCATGAAAGTAAATCTTGACATTTTGCTAGTATTCAGTACCTTTGGGTCAATTTACCATGTGTACTGTGAAAGGGGTCACCCCGACGAACCTACAGAGAAATGTCACTCAATTTGACCCCTTAACACTCGAACGGCCCGCATGGTTGTTTGGGGCAGACACTTTCCCTGTGTGCAAACTGGCAACAGTGTTCGTGGTCTCTTAAGTGCATAAATTAAAATGATAATGTTATGTTTTTCTGCCCCTAGTGGACAAAAATGGATTAATGCAGTTTCAACAATGCCAGCATGCAATCTAAAATTGCTTGCGAATAAAGTTTTCATTTATTTTTCTCTTGCTCTGACTGGTCATGAAAACAGTTACATAAATTTTGTTTAAAAATCAGTAACATCACAAATCGACATTCGTAATCCAGTCTTATCAGTAGACAATAACACTGTCACTGCTGCTCCCAAGATGTTCTAACGTCTGTGTTGTATCGGTGTTGCTATGGTGACCAGCTATAGGAGGGCGGACAAAGTGTTGCAGGTGGGTATGGATTTACAGTAACAGTCCAGTGTACACCTCCTAACAGTGATATTGTAACACAGGCCAAATCTTCCTCAAAGTTTCAACCTTCCAAGATCTATTAATAATTAGAAATATGTGGTACAAGAGTCCAACTTTTTCTTTCAATAATGGCAGTAATATACTGTAAGTAGTGTAACACAAATTCATACATAACATGTATGAAATAGTGTAACACAAATTCATACATAACATGTATGGATACATTCTCAAATTTTTTTTTTACAATATTTCATAACTTTAGGTTTTGTTTCATCTGCAAGACTGAGATCTTGGTAACTCACAAACTTTGCCATATTGGACAAATAGGGCATACTTTCCATGCCATCCCACACGCTGAACAATGATATCTCTGACATCTCAGGTTGCTAATTTTAAGCAGATTTGCCCCAGATGGGCGTTTGAATAAAGTAATGGCTTCCAGAATTACAACGAAATTCTCTCAATATTCTTGTTAGAAGAGTGGATGCAACTGGTCCCCAGACATCTCTTAAGACAATTGCGGCTGTTAAGCCGTAAGTGGCCAAAATCAACTTCTCGCCCATTCTGAACCAGAAAGACTATTATTTACCCGGGGAGACTGAATGATTGAACGCAAAATGACTTATGGAATGAAATTTGCACGACCTCGCTGTGGCAGCCGTGGACAAGGACAGTGTGAGTTTGATTGGGGGAGCCCATTTCTTGGAGTCATTTTGAGACAAAAAAAAAACACTATTTCCTGTTAACATTATGCACATGTTCACGTTTCGAAGGTAAATTATTGTGGCAGGTTCTTTGCGTTTTCTGTAGTGTGTATGCAAAGTCAATGAGGCCATATCTGGTTGCCTTGCCGTTCATCCCTGGAGACTGATGGATTAGATGACACATGAGGAAGCGGCTCTGTAGGGTTAAGCAGTGCTTTGAACTAAATGCTAATGTCATTATGTTAATATGCTCACAATCACAGTGCTAACATACTTAGGTATAATGTTTACCAATTTCTCCATCTTAATGTAGCATACTAGTATGCCAAAGTTTGCTAATTAGCACTTAAACTTATTAGTTTTGGAACTCCTAAGTATTGGACAAAGATATTTTGACATGCTAATGGTGCTAGAGGAAAGGTCAGGTGATCAACGAAGTCATTCCAATCGGTCCTGTGGGGACCCTGACTTTATACACAATTCCATGGCTTAACATCCAATAATTGTAGAGCTACGTCCAACGTGATCTCATGGGAAGGCGTAAATAGCTCGCCACTTTTAAGGACATTTTGTGTCATGTCTACGCCTTTTAAGCTGTCATTTAATGGCCCATACAGACGTACGGTGACAGTTTTAAACACATGGTTAACGTTGTGAATTCAAACAAAACTACTTGGTTATGTTTAGGCAACAAAACTACTCGGTTTGGGTTAATGAAATAAGGATGTTTGTTACGTAAATTAAGTTACGTACGTAAGTTAAGTAGTCGACGTAAACCGTCACATACGGACACATGGTCACAGTTTTAAACATGTGGTTAACGTTGTAAATTTAAACAAAACAACTTGGTTATGTTTAGGCAACAAAACTCCTTTTTTTGGGTTAGTAAAACAAGGATGTTTGTTACGTAAATTAAGTTACGTACCTAAGTTAAGTAATCAACGCAAACCGTGGCATACGAACGCACGGGCACAGTTTTAAAGATGTGGTTAACGTTGTGAATTCAAACAAAACTACTAGGTTATGTTTAGGCAACAAAACTATTTGGTTTGGGTTTATAAAATATATACGTTTGTTACGGAAATTAAGTTACGTATATAAATTAAGTAGCTAATCAATGTAAATAAGTCAACGGTTGACTTTTGGTTTCACACGGGACACGAACAGCGGCCTCCTGGATAAAAGTAATGTGTTTGTTTGACACATCCATCCACCCCGTCCCGTCCTCCTCCCTACGCAGACTTTCTCCCTCTATATTACATCACCTGAGCACTTACAGAACATCACTTGCTCTGAGCATCTAATATTGCCGCGCCGTGAAATACAACACTCAAAATTACTTAAGAAATCGGTGTGTTATACATACGCCAGTTGGTAATACCAGGTCACTAGCATGGCTAAAATATGGAGATAGGTAGCTAGTGTTATTTAGCAATTGGGTTTATCCATCTTTATCAATCTGACAAAGTAGATAGAGAGTCTTTAGTACCTCTTGCTCTAGAAAAATCAGGAAAAAGGATTTTTGGGGGGCTTTTCAACATGGAGTGAAGAAAATCTTTGCCACATAGCCATTTTCACTGGATTTAGTATGGCTTGAGTACTAACTTTAGCTCCTTTTCACCAACTCCACCCCATTTGACTCTCTACTGACTGTCAGTTGCCAACTTGGCTTTTAGTCACCAGTCTCTCAGCGAAGAAATGCATTAAATCTAACCAACAATGGTGTCTGGGCTGATCCTCCAATTCTGTCACATGCGCATCATTACCATCTGTGGTATCATTTTACGCTTCAAGAAAGACTCCAGACTTATTGATATATCTTCATTTGGATCCTAAATCACTTGGTTTGGTTTGGCATTCAGTTGATAGTACAGGGGGCAAGTAAGCGAAACATAGACAGAAATAGGTTTCAGGTCAGACCATTGTGTGCTGTTGACGTGATACATTCAGTCCTGACAAAGGGTCAAAAAGTCTGTTGGAGGAGCTGGTCTGTAGAGTCAATACACCCACATCCCGTTATATAATTTGTATGAAATAAAGTCCTTTAAACTTTCAAACACCCAGCTATTGCCTGAAGCATTGTTCTCTCAAAAAACTGAACAAATGAGAAGAAAAGGGCATATTTTGTCTCTTAGTCTAGGGACTTTCTTGGGATTTAAGATGAGTGCTAAGAGGCATTGGAGGTAGAGATTTCGTCTGTCAGTATGATCAAATCCTGTCCACAGACATTCTTGTTATTTTGTTCTTTTTGTAATAATGAAATGCCTGTAAACCTCCAGCTGTCTTCATCTACATTTGGCTCTGTATTTTTCTGCAGACACAACAGAATGTCAGAGCTATCGGTGGATTCAGTGGAGAGGGAGGCATTCGGGAGAGTGGAAATTTGTCAGAACTACAGATGTGTTAAACACTGGATGAGGATTCAAAACATCAAAGGGGTTGGGGGTAACTATAACCCCCACATCAATGTATCCTGCTGCCTACCTGGGTACCCATGTGCCTCACTGTTTTTCTCTGAGTCTGCACTAACTGATCCACATCCCTCATTTCAACTTCACCAATCAGCTGCTCCTGGTCCATTGAGGTGACAGAAATAAATGGAAACAGCTGGACGTCTGAAAAAAGTTCAGCTCAAAACGGTGTGCCACGTCGCGCTGCGTTGCTCTAGGCCGGGAAATTTCAATAAAAACGGACATGGTTCTTAAAGCAGTGTTGTTAATGACTTTGCGGAGCACAAAGCTGTATGATGAACTAATGGGTGGGTACTGGTTTCTTTGTTATTATGGAGAGGGATCAGGGATTTAAATCTATAGCACTGTAATTGTTACATCTCATATATTGGAAAATGCTACTGTAATCCTACTGTAATCTGTCTC
This sequence comes from Hozukius guyotensis, assembly GCA_916700995.1. NCBI lineage: Eukaryota > Metazoa > Chordata > Actinopteri > Perciformes > Sebastidae > Hozukius > Hozukius guyotensis. Next base: position 68,773 of record CAKALU010060816.1, read on the forward strand.
TGTGATAACATTTGGCTGCTGAGTCCAGGGCAGGCTGTTACTTTAGCGTTGATAAATTTGGCGCTCCGTCTGCTGTCCGTGGTGCTGATCCAAGGCTGGTTTGCAGTATAAGAGTTGCATGGTGAGCCTCTCTATGGTGTTATAGCAATTGTCTGCTTTGCATTTGTCTGGAGTGGTTGTGTGTTTACGTGCGTGTGTGCGCACAAGCGTGCGCTTGTGTTTGGGACATTAGCCCAAGAAAAAAATTTGCATCTGGGCCAATCACAATAATGTTACACTACTGCTTATCAAGCATTATCATTTATTTTGTGCTAACTAACTCCACCTGTCTTCATCTGCATTCTTTACGAGCCCAGGTGAGGAGACCAGAGCAGGAAGTGGAGGACGGTCTGCCAGCACAACGGAGCTGCTGGGGGGTTTAGATCAGTCCCTCGGCCACAAGCATCAAGTGTGTGTCAAGTTCCTCACTCCAGTGTAATTTGTTGCTCTTTATTTAGGTTTAGTGGCACAGGGAGAGAGAAGAAGGCTTTAGAGAGCTGAAGAGAAGTGACCATTATCCAGTCCTATTTACCTCAGAGTTCAGGGCACAAACACATTCACACAATCAAGTATCAGCTTCTCTCCATCTGGGGCCCAAACAAAGGGGACCGCCGCAGTTCTTCATCAAAATGAGTACGGATTCCATTTCCCCGAGGGAAAACAACACAATGACGAGTCAGGAGGGTTAATGATACTTTTGAATAACTCTCCATGTGGGCCATTTGGGGTTGAATTTTCAGAAAGAGCGTGTGAGAAAGAAAGAGACGGAGGAGGAGGAGAGAGGAGCGTGCTCTGTGACAGTGATCCATTTGGAATATAATCAGGCACTGCCGCTATAGCTTTTAAAAATGATTTAAAAAGCAAAAGCACAATTAGATGGCATTGTCATGCAAATGCTATGAGATGTTTTGTTCTCCGTCAGAACACATGTTCAATCTAATTAAAGTGAACTCAGGGTTGTCTGCTCCGTTGTTTTTAGAGGGAATAAGAGCAACACCAGGGACACATGAGAGATATATACTTGTCTAGATGTACAAACTAAATAATAGCTTATTATCACAGTTTTTCTTTAAACTTTGGGTAAATATCATTCATTTATTCAGATGAGACCAATTATAATGAAAAAGACATATTATGAGGGTCAAACTCTAAAACTGCTTGTGGTTTGCCTCCTGATGTGCTGAATGTTCTGCTGTCAGGTATGGCTGTGGATAATGATGTCTCCAAAAGCCTAAAACGCAAGCCGTTATTCAATGGTGAAAAGTAACTAAGTACATTTACTCAAGTACAGTACTTAAAGTTACTATAAGGAACTTTCATTTTGTGTTGATTTTGGCGGTCCCTCTGGCCAAAAGCGGTAGTGTTTCTGAGCACCAGAGTCCCTTTAGAAAACCTCTCATTTTACTGCAGCAGGGTCTGACAGTCTGCCCCGCACAGTCCTGGTTCTGATTCTCTCGTTCCTCCCTTCCTGCCCAGCAATACAGCCTGGGCCTCCAGCAGCGTGGTGTCGACGTTGGCTCCCAGCGAGGACCGGCGGCGCAGCGAGGCGAAGCTCTGCTCCTGGCCGGAGGAGGAGCCATTGCTGCCGAGCGCGGAGCTCTCTGCCTCCCTCTTTTACACAGGGGACTGGCGTTCGTGTGTCCCGTGTGAAACAACGTCAACAATCCCAACGTTAACCACGTGCGAACATTCAGCATCAAGATGCTACGCCAAAGGCTGCTGCCCCTGGTAGTGGCAAAAGATGACAAGTAGGGATGAGATCAAGTTGTACAAGCAGATAAATTCAGACTATCAAAAATATTAATAAGAAACAAAGATGACACAGTGCTCCTCCTAAACTCAATGTGCACCAGGGAGTATAACAGGAGTACAGACACAGCACACAGAATGCTTCAAATGTATTGACCACCTACAGTAAATTGTCAAAGTAGAGTAATGAGACTAAAAGTATAAAGCCCTATGAGGCTGCAGTGGTCTTTTAACCCAACAATTCTAAAGTTTTAAAGTGAAACTGTTTTAGTTTAGTTCAGTTCATTCTTTGGGAATCATGGATGTGCTCTGTATAAATCCAATGGTGATTTTCCTTTGGGAATTTTGATCTGATGGTGGTGCTACATAAAAGGTCATGGTGTCACTAAGGACCAGGTTTCCTCATATGTAGTCAAGCGATATCCACAGCAACTGACTTGCCATTGCTTAGGCCTCGGCCACACTGGGAACATCAGGAGCGCGTGGCGGCTGCGTTACTTGTTGTTTTCATTTCAGCGTCCATGTTAACAGGTTAGAGCAGCCACACTGCCCACGTGAGACGCGCGTCTCAGCGCGTCTCATCTAGAGATTCGAGGTCTCGCCTATTTTTTACGCGTACTGTGCGCAGTTCACAGCAACAACAGACAGTGAAAGTGATCTATTGACTGTATATTGACATCATATCAGCTACATTACTACAGTTTCAATGTCTAGACATCTGTAGAATATGTCACAGACAGTGAAGGTGAACTATTGACTGTATATTGACATCATACCAGCAAGATTACTACAGTTTCGATGTCTGTATCTGTAGAAAATGTTACGTAGATGAAAAAAAGTAAGGACTTATTATTAAATCAACACTTCCTACTTTCATTTCAAAATAAAAGCCCTTAAGCGTTTTTTTCTGTGGACAGAATTCCTTCAATTGTTAACACTAGGCTTTTATTCTGAAATATTTGCAGGACAATGCTGTGGAACATGCAGTGACTTGCACGGCTCCATGAATGAATATAGTACAGGGTTTTAATTGTGGATTATTACTATAATTTACAAATTACCACATGTTTCTTAACCTTTCTCTGTCTAAAATAACTATAAATGACATTAATAATGAAATGAAATGGCCATTATGAAAGGCGAACTATGTAGAAAGAAAGGGCTGGCAGCAGCAGAAACGCAGCTGGTGTGAACACCGACGCGTGACGCAGCCGCCACACGACGCAGCAACGCGCTCCTGATGTTCCCAGTGTGGCCACAGCGTTATTCATACTGTTACATCAAGTGACCCGCCCATTACATTGCCTCAAGTTTCAAGTTATTTATTTAGTCGTTGGCTCCCAATAATGCTCATTAATAAGATAAGATGCCCAAGGGGAAATTAAAGCTTGGCCAATGGTGTCGGTGAGCCCAGGTCAAGTCCTCACTGATGTGAACCCACAGTAACGTGAAGCTGCTGACTCTCTTCACCAAAGTCCCATTGATAGAGATGGGTGCATGTCCTTCTCCCTTTCACTTCCTGTAGTCCACAATCAGCTCCTTATTTTTGCTGACTTTGAGATAGAGGTCAGGGTCTGAGAATAAGTGAATGAATACGCTCTTTGTCTTATTACTTCCTTACTTACATTTGACTAATTCGGTCTAATTACTTTTAATTGCCTCTCACATCCAGCTCCTGTGGCTAATGCACTTTTATAGAACTCTGTATAAATCAGTCAACATTGGTTTAAGTGATGTGTATATGCTGTATTATTAGCTTGCGGTATCACATAAAACACACACAAAAGATGTTTCACTCCAACTGCAGTCAATTTACCATCTATAGAACGTATCATCACACATTTGTCAATGGGCTATGCAGTGTGACAAAAGTTTAATTTCTTCCATCACATGTTAAGACTACCTTACAGTGGGTCAACACTGGACTCCATAGACTACAGTGTGATTGATGCATGTTTGAGGAGTTTGTGAATATACGTAGTTATACTATATCTCCAGTTGGCAAACGTCAGAGGAGTTGCACCTGCCAGGCAGTGTGTAATGAAACATAAGGTGGTCTAACAAACCCTGAAGCTAGTGTCCACAACAACAGAGACAGGCTTGTCATCCAGGGCTGCAAACAGACAGGCCTGCCATCTAAAACCACTTCAACAGGCCTGGTCAGGAAGGAAAAAGACCATCTCACTGTTGACATGTTTGATAGGTGGTAAATCAAGAGTAGTTGTGCTGACACACTTTCTTTTATCTTTTCTTTTTATGCCTCTGTATTATAGCCGTGGTCGGAGGCATTATGTTTTCCGGTTGTCCATTCTCGTGAACGCGATGTCTCAGGAACACCTGGAGGGAATTGTTTTTTCAAATTTGGCACAAACGTCCACTTGGACTCAAGGATGATGGTAACTTTGACATAACTCAAGAATTCATATGACTGGTTGGAGGAGGCATACAGCCGCAGAGCAGTAATTCTAATTGTGGCGTTGTCACGACTTTACTGTCTTTCAGGCTGTAGCAGGTTCAGTTATAGAGCTAGAGTGAAGGAGGCTCAGTAACGCTCCAAAGTTACGCTAAATTTTGGCGAGGAAAAACTGGCATGGCCATTTTCACAGGGGTCCCTTGACCTCTGACCTTAAGATATTTGAATGAAAATGGGTTCTATGAGTACCCACAAGTCTCCCCTTTACAGACATGCCCACACATGCAGTTTTTGAATGCAGTATAAATGTTATTTTCTCCTATTCTAAAATGCTGTATTTGAATATTTCTGCATACTGGGGTCCTTAAACAGTCTTGAATTACATAAATTGGGTATAACTGTAATGCTGAGACTCTTGTGGATCCAATGAGCCCAACTGTATTCATGTGTGATGAATACAGTTATCCTATCCAATAGTATCCATATCATATAGTAAGAACATAATTATTTTGAAATTTGACCTCACTGTGTAAAATGACCTGTGGTGACCTCTAGGATAATCACAGCCTCATGCAAGTTTACAGCCACAAACTAGAGACATAGGACATTCAGAGGATGGATGGCTTTCCTAGCTAGATTGACAATAAGGGGGTTTCTGAGCAGTTTCCAGAACAGAAGTGCTCGCCATCCAACCGCCGAAAAATGCAATTCCTGCAGAAATCATGGCATGCATGCCTTTTTCTATGGTGTTCTCCAAGGTCTTGGTGTCTTAATGTGGTATTTTTGGAGGGATTGTTTATTATTTTGATCAATTATTGAGTGGTAAAAAATGGTTAAATTTAGCACCAAATCTGTGAAACAAATGGTATCAACCCAAAAATTGCTGGAACAACTTATGAGACATAATAGAGCATGGGAACGGCCATCATTTACTTCTATCATAATTTTCTAAGCCCTTATACAAAATTTATTTTAATTAATTAATTCATTCATGTTTATTTCTGATTTATGACTAGAACAACTTGACACACAGTGCTGATCTACATCTCAAATTAATCTTCAGATTCCCAGCTTTTACTGTTGACTCGCTATCTCCCCCTAAAGACCAGCTGTACCCTCTAAAAAGACAAAATCTGGTCTACTGTGGGTCTCAGAGGGTTAAAAGCAGCTATTAGGCTCAGAAATTGGCTGTGAGAGGCTTCGATTAAAGGTAATTAGTGACTTTGGAAATCCGTCACCTCCGACCCCTGAAATTTTCCACTGAAGAGAACCATAAAGCAAATAGCCTCTTTTACAGATGTGGTAGATAGAGAATACAACAACCTGGTGTACAAGAGCAATAACAGGAAACAGTACAGTAGCATAACCTTTGTAAATGTTTTGTTTTCTCTGACTGCACAGCCAATTCTGAAAGCAAATTATATTTCAAATGCACATCAGAAGAGACCAAAGTCTAAAAAAAACTGTTTCTGTTTATGAGTAAACGGAATGATTGCCAAATCATCCTCATCCTTAACTCCCTCCCTCTTTTCCCTCCCTACATGGAGGCAGCAGAAACATGAAAGGGAAGTGGGCCCATGTGATCGGCGCCGGGGCATGGAGTGTTTGTCAGACGCTGCTCTTTTTAGCATCCTCCGTGTGGAGCAGATATTATTTCTCACAGTGTGGACTCGCCAGCGCAGAGAGAGCGCGGTCTTGGTAACTGATGCAATGTGTTTGCTTTAGTTAATTGGATTCTGAAGTAACCATTGTTTACTCAAGAGCCCGTAATGAATTCTCTGCCAGCGTGCTTTCAGTATAATCATAACCTCACTTAAAAATGACAAGCAAGAGAGGGCAAGGACAGTGACTACGACATCATACACAGACAAACAATGAATTAAAAATAAGAAGAAATTCCTTCTTTAAAAATAATGTAGTGGCTTGATTTTGATAGTTAACCATTAAAATACTACAGAGGGTATACATGTGATAACAGTGTATGTGGAAGTGGCACCCTGGGTGGAAAACATGCAACATCCAGCATCTGCTATCACGTGCATTCAGATGGAAACAAGACTAAGAGTCTACAGCAACGCTACCAGCTTTGTGAGGCTCTACTTAAACACAGCGGTGCTTTAAACTAAATGCTGATATGACAACGTTGTGATTAGATTTTTGCCCATTCTATGGATGTATGCTTTGTCCCCTATAGACCTTTTCAAACTTGATACATTAAGATTATAAACGGGCACTTCCTGTCCCAATGGTTGTTGATGCAGTACCTGACAGGAAGCAAACTTGGACCAAAGAATGGTAATGAAAAAGGTCTATCCACCTTATTTTAGATGCATTACTGTATGAATGGTTATGGGCGTAACTTCCAGTGAGGTAGCGGAAGTAGCAGTAAGCTAGTTAGTCCCATAGGCTAACCGTAGTGGCTATCCGCCAACGGCGCTTCTTTTGAAAAGTAATTAGCCTTCAATTTAGCAAATCCTGCTTTATTTTCAACAGGTATATAACTAATGTTAAATTAGCATTTTCTAAACTGTCCTTTCGGAGCTCTGGTACCTGTTGTGCTGTCCGTGGCTGTACTAACAACCAGACAAAACTACATTTGTGGCTTCAACAAGAAGGGATTGTTCTTGAGACCGACGGTACAGATTCCATCGCCTACCTACAGACGAGGAATCAGAAGAAGGTGGCTGAGAAACTTAAACTTGAAGAGACCACAATAAACCCTCGTTGTGTGTGCTCATTTCATTTAGTTGACAAAAAAGCCAAAGGAGGAAAACCCATATCCTATTTTGTGGTTAGGCTACAAAGCACCGGCGGAGAAGAGACGTCTGGTCCTGAAAAGGACTGACAGCAGTGCCAGGAGAACATCAGGTATGATTTCATGTGTAGGGAGGACACAGCATTGTAGTGTTGGTTTAATGACAGCCAGTTACTTTTACTATTTTCTGTACAGTTTAAAATATAAGGCAGTTTATGGCATGGAGTGCAGGGAAGCATTAGACTATAAATAGTTTAAGTACGGTTATCTATCCCTCGATAGTAGAAGGCAGAGGTATGATCACATTATCCCGTTTGAGCTGTTATAGGTGGTGTTTCCACATGTTTTACTAGATTTTTGTAATACAGTCGCTCTAGGAGAGAGGATTAGAGTACTGTTACCATGGAAAACACCGGTTCCGGTACAGTGACATGACGCGCCAGAAGTTCAAGCAAGGCATCATGGGGGCCTGCCCCTTCCGGCAGACTACCATGGGATCTTATTTCAGAAAAAAATATAAACGGTAGTCAACAGCAAGACACAAATATTTTTTTTTAATCCTGTTTGAATTGCAGCATGAATCACACATATGATGTCTGTCAATTTAAAACATAATTTTTGCAAGTGAAGAAAGTCGCAGTGTGCAAGTCATGTGCAAGACCAAGACGGGTGTGATCAAGCCCAACTAGCTGGTGGGTCCACGGATCACCCCACTTGATCCACAGCCATCTCGACGCCTTCTGGAATAGAAAACAATTTAAAGGACCTACATAAATCACCACAGTATCACCATGTACTGCTGTAAAAATACCAGCGGTTCTCTGCTTGTTGTCTGCATGTTATCTGTGCAGGATGACCTTTAAAGCCCAGATACTGACACCGTGTTTACTAGAACGCTGTTCTCGAGCTCATTCCATTGATGCCAAAATAAACACAAGCTTTTGTCACAATAAAAAGCATTGATTTTGGGCCGACATGCTCAAACCACCTCAAGCTGAGAAGGCTTGGAAATGTATCCTGTGGCACGTTATTGAGGATGAAATTGGTCAAATATTTGAAGAGGGCAAATCTCTTAATAATACATTTCAAAAGCACGGCAAGTGCCATTGAGGCGTTTTTTGGAAAATGTGGGGAAACAGCGGCTAATCTTTGATGTAGAAATTGATCTTTCCATCTGCTCAGCAGAAGAGCAAAGAAAGCACATAACGACTGTAGGCCCTTCTTTTGTTCTGGCCATCTTTCTTTTTCAGCCAATTTGTCAGGGGTGTTTTATCTTTCATTCACTGAACAGTGGCACTTTATGTTGGTTTAGTAATTATACTGCCTTTAGGTGACCGTTAGAATTGAAGGTTGATAAACTAACCTGCTCATGGAAGTTTGTCCAGTGAGGGTAGACATGACAATGAAAATTTCACAAGTTGCAAAAACTAAATTAAAAATCAACTAGAAACTGTCAACACATTATGGAAAAAGTGATTTCTTTGCCATAATATTTTAAAATGCATGAATCATCGCTGCAGCTGCATCAAGCAGAGATTTGTCATTTCCGTGTTGCCCCAGCAGTTGCCAAAAGTAACCACAGTAGTATAAAAATCTGAGTCTGTGGCAGAAGCGCTGTAACAGTTTGAGAAGCTGGCTTGTTACTGGACTGGCAGGGACAATTTAGGCTGGGAAAGTGAAAATGCAGCTCTTGTCTGTCCTTTAGTACTACCAATGAGGTTACCTTGCAACACAGCTGGAATTTCGCAATATCATGAGATCACGCAACAATCGCAGAATCACATCTCACCTGCAAATCTCATTGTCAGGCTTTGGTTTGTGTCAGTGGGCAATCACTAGTTTCAAGTCTTCTTCAATACAGCATGATGTTCATTTAGTAAATTATGGTCCCATTTAGAGTCAAATAGACCATAAAGCAGGGGATGCTTTAGGGCGTGGCTACCTTGTGATTGACAGGTCGCTACCAGTCTGGGAGTTGTCCATATTTTCGCCTTACAACCTAAACCCTTTCACAGTGTTTTTTCAGTTCATAAAAGTTAATTATAACCTTTTTGGTCACCTAAAAATGTCTTATTTAGCGTTCGGTTGTACTTAGCTCCACCCTCTCATGACACTTGCAAATAACCAAGACCAAAAATCCTGAACTCCAGTCTTCAAAACGGCAGTCAACAAACCAATGGGTGACGTCACGGTGACTACGTCCAATTCCTATATACACTCTATGGTTTGTGTCTGGCCAGCCAGTGACCAATCAGCACCCTGTGAAGAGCTATTTACAGCTATGCATCTTCTATAGTAGGCCTGTAATACTCCAATAATATTCACACTGGAACATTATAGGGTTAAGGTGGTGTGTTTCGGCTAATAGTTAAAGTGCTTTCCTTTATTTGTAGCTTATAGTCGGGTATCATTCAGGTTTTAGGATCAGGCAATGTTTTTCCTAAAAGAGCAGACTAGAGAAAAGAACACTTTTAAATAATGTTTCATTCATCATATTCGTTCACAAACAAAAAAAAGTTATGACGAACAGTTCTGTAATTATTTTACAAAAAGGACGTGAACATTGTATCAATATATTACAGTACCCTCTTTCTCACCCCGCCCGGGGGACAGTAAAAGGAGCGGCTGGCAGCTTTACTGTAACAATAACAATACTGCATGATTTGTAATGTTATAAACGAACTACCTGTGGAAAAAAAAGGAATAACAGCACCAAAGGCAGCTGTATTGTTATTCATGTTCATAAAATTAAAAACAAAAAATATTCCACATGCGGAATCTGAATCATGAATGAATCATGAAAACACTCTCAGAACGTGGTTTATTTTTCTTCAAAAGACAAAGGCTTTTCTTTTCTTCCTCTTTCCTTATTTTCTGTTCCAAAAATACACAGCTATAAAGTTGCGCATTATCATGACTCCTACTGTATATCAGCCTGAGGCTGAAAAGGACATCAGACTGACTGTACCAGTGGACTCTCTCAGCTCCTCAGCCAACCATCACATGAACACGGATTTCTTTTTTTTAATCTCTTCCCGCTGATAAAGCACAACCTAAAACAATGACAACTGTAAACCAGTGAATGATTGCTTAATAAATCACCACTGAGACATGTCCGGACCACCTACAGAACAGTGAGCATGCTGAGCTGAAGGTCGGCCTGGATGCTGACATAAAACATTTAGAAAGGGAGAAAAAAACGTTAAGTTAAGTTGTAAAAAAAGATCAGTTTTGGTCCAATGTGCAGCAAACAGCTCCAGCTAACAAAAAAAATAAAAAAACTATAATGATAATTTGTTGACAGGTAGGAAAGGTGGGAGAGACAGCGTGATGATGCAGAGTTTATTCTGCTGGACACAGAGAAGCTGAGAGTGCAGTAGTCTTTCTTAAACTTTAAATGTTACTTCCTGTTTGTAGCTGCTGAGGTAAAAAAGGTCTGAAGGTCCCTGATGTCAGAATTTAATTAGGTAGAATAATATACACAGCCAGGCCTCTCATGGAGCCTGGCAGGTGTCAACGGTAAAGGTTTTGATAAGTTCTGTGCACTGATTAATAATTCATTTCCTTAAACTAATTAGCCTCAAATGACTAAATTCTGCTCCTTAAAATAATAATTAATGCACACATGTTAACAGAACCAACAATATGGTTGTCTCTGATGATGTGTTGTGATTGCTGTGGTGATATAATTTATATTCAAATGGAACTAGTCATTGAAATCCTGCATCGTAATTTGACTATTTTCTTTCTATTTTTCGGGTTGTCCGTCCGTCCGTCCCATTCTCAGGGTTCTGTCACATTTTCCATTTCAAGACTCCAAACTCAAATTTCCAGTCTTCTCTGTAGATTTTTCACACTGAATTTGACACATTTATATAAAATAACTGCTTTGTAAGGCAAGTAGGACACTGGAAAAATGCAGCGCTGATGAGCTTGGAGACCAAATAATGGGACAATATGAACTTTATGAGCAATATTTATGTTTAGCATTCTGCCATTGGTTTGTATTTGGTGTGTTTTGTGTCATAAAAGGTTGTTTAAAAGTATTGGCAGACCATTTTTGTTATTCATTTTGAGAAGGGACAGGTAATATAAGATTTTTCTTTTCTGTGCTTCCTTTTCGATCATGAGTGTGTTTATTGTTGTTACATATTGCAGCTTATATTTTGTGTTATTGTGTTGAAATTGATTTAAAAAAAAAAAAAAAAAATACTGAATCAATGAACATGCTTGCTCACAAAGACCTTGCAATAACTTTGGTTTTCTGGCATCACTTGATTGTGGAGGAAGCACTGGAACATGGAGATCCTCCAGCATGATTGAAGGCCTGATTTCGTACAAAAACTTTTTAAAATACTTCTTGGACACAACCGTTTTTTTTGTCACTTCTTCAAATGAAGTTGGCGAAAAAGTCTCTTGCTCAATTCTAATAATTGGCCAAGATAATACTTTACCAGGAAGCCTTCCAAATGGCATGGATTTGTCATTTTTTCCCACCACAGACAGTTTGAGTGATACAAACTCCTGTGCTACATATTCATCACTGTCTGAGAACTGTGGCAGACTGTGGCCTTGCATTTAGGGACAAAAACCCCATTTGATATTACAGATATTACAGCTCTTTTTTTGCATCACTCTTGGAAACACTGAAGCGAGAAACATTTGAGCAACATCACACTGCATCATGTTTATAGATGTGTCTTTGGTGGCACGCAACACACATTTTGAAGTCCTAATTCTTCTTCCCCTGCAAACTTGTGGTTCACCAGAGAGCCGTGCCTCCTTGGAAACGATTCAATTTTTAACAGGCTGGAAAGGCCTAAACCCAACAGACCCACCCCAGAGAGAGAGAGAGAGAGAGAGAGAAAGATTAAGACATGGAGAGAGCAGAGCGAGAGAGGCACTTGGAGAGCACAAATGAATAAAGTGAAAGCAAACTTCCAACATTAAATATCTGATCTCATCTTTGAACCTGGAGACATTAAACATTTAAAATACATTAAGAACCGGGTTGAGGGAGTGCATCTTTGCACATAAACTACACTAGAATAACTACTGTGTTTGATTCTTCACAAGCACAGTGCTGAATCTGTAATTAATATAGCTGCAAGTAAAGGTGCTAAATCTGACATTCATAGCATTAATATAGCAGCAAACAACTATTTGTTATGTACAAATAAAGAGGCGTAATGTCTACCTGAGCAGATAATGAAGTCTCTCTCCCTCTGTGTGTGTTGTAATCAGAGCTTCTCTTTGCTTTGTTGACATCGCCGGGCTGGCCTTGCATGCATTTTAGTGCATGTGAGTCTCTACGTTGTGCCTCACTGGCTAGTTAATTGCCGCCGCTCTGCACTGCGCTCACACGGCGGTTACCGCCGATAATGCCAACCCGACCGACAGTGTAGTTGTGGAAGCGTAGCACCCACCCTCCGGTTCCCCCCCACAGGTTAACACTGTAATCTCTGTCAGCACTGTTGCAGTTGTTTCCACTATTCGTGCTGTTAGCACCGTTAGCTAATTGGCGCCGGCACCATACATAGATGCCGCATTGGCCTTCGGATAGTACGTCAACGTTGCCACCATATTGGAGAGGTCAAGACTGGCCTGTAAACACATACAAGTGAACAGGGGATCTGCAATTTCTGGATAAAAGCACTATAACGTTTATAATTCTCAACCGATTTCAATGAGTCATTTTTCTATTCAAGCATTTATAATCTGTTTGGCGTACTACAGGTTAGATTCCCCCCCACAAAACCAAAAACACCCAAACTATCCCTTTAACTCATGTTTGATTTAGGGTTCATGATGATAAAGCAAAAACTCTATTCACGGAAGCTGCACAGCTTAGTCCAGCAAGAAAAGCTATTTCTTAAATTCCAAATTGAAAACATTGTTCACCAAATTGGTAAATTACTTTGATGTTTTCCAAAATGGAGTCGTGTTTTTTGTACAGCCTGGATGAAAAATAATCGCTTGAAGCTTTTGCATCCTTTTTTTCGAAGCAACGTGTAGGCTGTTGGACTTGGGTAAATGCTTCAACATTACAGTGATTTTTTTCAGGGAGGATCTGCTGAGTACGTTATAGCCCAGCTTTGTACAGTGCTGCCATATGTAGCACCTGGTATGTGGGCCTTAATCTCACCCAGTGAGGTGTCAATGTTTAGGGTTTGAAGGTCAGATAAAGAGGAAAAAAACAAGCAACGACTTCCATGATAGACAAATGCTGGAATAAATCAAACCACTGTTTTCTGTAGAGTTGTATTTGAGTGACAAAGGTAATGTTAGCTTATAGATCTTCATGTCTAACATAATATTGTGTTTAAAACTTGAAATTAACGATATGCGTCTAATATCCCAAACAATAAAGCTGATGTCATGTCTTGGGTTTTGGAACAGAATGTTAACTCTCAGAAAAATGAATTATTCTCCACCACTTAAGTAATTCAGTTCATGTTACGTTAGGCTTAGCTAACGTTTATACACACTCTTTTGAGCATCTAGCAACGATTATAGCCTACTATAAAGACTTAAAATAACTGAACTCCTTGTAAATCATAAATCCTTGAATATAAAAACAACTCATTGAAATCGGTCGAGAAATATAAACGTTATAGCGCTTATAGTCCAGAAAAACGTCAGCTCCCCGTTCACTTGTATGTGTTTACAGGTTAGTTCTGACCTCCCCAATATGGCGGCAACGCCAACATATCGCAGCAATGGGATGAATGCGATTTCTACACATTGCCATGTTGGCAATAGAAATGCTCCGTATTGAGCATTGTGCTTCTATGTGTTTTCCTGTGCTTCTCCTCCTCCTTCAGGTAAGAATCCTTGTAACCTTTATCAAGCTGCCTGTCAGAGCAGACTATTGTCTGTTCCACTGGGGTCCATGGGTTCACGATGCTTCATCTACTGAGACAGTAATATAGACCTTTTCAAACTTGACAACATAAACATTCGAAATGGGTTCCTTTGTATTTCCTGTTGCAATGTTTGTCAATTCCATGTTCACAGGAAGTGAACTTGGACCAAAGCTGTTGCCCTAGCAACCAAACTTCCGCTCCAGACTTGCGCTAAATTTTGGTGAGGAAAACCAGGCATGGCCATTTTCAAAGGGGTCCCTTGACCTCTGACCTCAAGATATGTGAATAAAAATGGGTTTCTGTGGTTACCCAAGAGTCTCCTGTTTACAGACATGCCCACTTTAGGATAATCACATGCAGTTTGGGGCAAGTCATAGTACCAGTATTCCAATGACTGCAGTTTCGTCATGTGGGAGTGTAATTTTCAGGAGACCAGGCTGCACAGTGTGAAAATAGAGTAAATGTTCCATGTGTCATCAGAGAGAAATCTATACATAAAAGTAGGACATTTAACTGAGAGTGTGGAGGAAAGAAAAACAGCAACAATATCATTTATGTGTCCTTATTACTGTTGGTAAGACAACCTGACGTGAAGTCAGATCAAAGGCAGCTGTATTACTGATATTGAAAGTTAGGGTAATTCTTAAACACGCCAATTAATGAATTATGAAGCCCCTCGGTTAGATTGTCTACAGTGGAGCGGGAGGAGAGAGGCTGAAGGTTATGGCACTAAAGGAAAAGCCAAAAAAAAAAAGGCGAACTGATTATGAGTTATATAAAAAGAGAAACAGTCTCATTATCTCTCCCTTGTTCTTTGATGCGTTCACAGGGGAGCTTATTAGTCTCATCACACGCGTCAATTACAAATGCAACCCCCCCCCCTTCACTGACGGGGGATTATTTGATTGTTTTTTTTACCTTATCTAGCCATCAGGTGAAGCATGCTGAACTGTATTTATATCATGAAAACCCTCTGATTATATCATGTCAACATTCCTGGAGGTGTGTGCGTTTTGGAAGGCCACCCACGGTTCTGTCTGTGGGTGGGAGCGCTGGCAGAGAGAAGCAGGCTAATTGACTGTCATTGCAGTATGTAACAGAGCTCAGGGCCTGGTGAACAGACAGCTCCCTGTTTATTAGGGGGGTTACATGTTGCAGTGGTTGGACCTCTCTTTAAAAAAAAAAAAAAAAAAGTTTGGCATGGAAAAGTTTCCTGTGACCCTCACTGAGGAGTTAACATAACCATAACTGCGTGTCAGTTGGACTACAGTTAGTCAAGTCGACTCAAACTTTATTTGTATGACACATTTAAACAACCGCAGTTGACCAAAGCGCTGAACCAGCACTAAATACAAATAATACAAAGCAAACAACAATAAGAACAGAGGAAAACAATAATGTGCAGATAATAGTAGTAAAAGAATTAGGCCTGGACTTTCACCCAGGAGACCGATTTTTGTGTCTCGTGTGAAACCACAAGTCAATGTTGATTTATTTGTCACGTAACTTACGTACTTCAGTAACGCCAATTCCGGTGTTATTTTAGGCCAAACCACGATCTTTTCCTCAAACCAAATTTAGTAGTTTTCTTGCCTAATCCTAACCAGGTTGATATTTTCCCCAAGCCTAAAAATGTAGTTTTCTTGACTAAACCTAAGAAGTAGATATTTTCCTAAATCTAACTATAATTTTGTTGCCTAAACCCAATCAAGTCGATATTTTCCTAAACCTAACTAAGTAGTTTTGTTGCCTAATCCTAACCAAGTCAATCTTTTCCTAAGCATAAATAAGCAGTTTTGTTGCCTAAACCAAAGGAAGTTGTTTCCTCCGAAGACGGAAGTTTATTTTGTAAAGAATGTGTGTATGTAACAAGCGGAAATTAACGGTGGAGATCGTAGGAAAACAAACTACATAGAAGGAATGACTTTTTCATTAGATATCAAACAACTGTCGTATGAGGATATGTACATACGTACATATTGATACATTGTATTTGTACGGCGCTTTTCATGTGTCATTTGTACGTCACGCAACACAAATATGGCAACATCCGCAGTTAGGTTTAGGCAACAAAACCACTTAGTTAGGTTTAGGAAAAACATCATGGTTGGAATTAAAATAAGTATGTAAACTAAGTAAATACGTACAGGAACAACGTAACATGATGACCGAAAACACGTCACAAGTGTCACTAATGTCACTAATGTCACTTACAAACACTAGTCTTCTGGTTGAAAGTCCTGTGTTTGTTGCACCCATCCCATCCACCATAAGCAGTTTTTCTTACTTTTCAATAAGATTGCAGTCTGTACACACCACATGGCGTATAAACGACACGCGGAAATCAATCAATCATAGTGGACATCACTCTTTTAGCTTTTATCTCCACAAGCTTGAACCTTCATCTTTTTATCAAACACATACACGTCTGAGCCTTGGAGATTTTAAAGCTTTATTATCTGATTTTTACAAATTATTATTATTATTTTTTTTTAATTGTAGTTGTGTTGTTCTGTTTCGCTGATTATGTTTTTGACTGCTTTTTGTTCTCAGGTCTCTCTTGGAAAAGAGATCTTAATCTCAATGAGACTGCCTGATTAAATAAAGATTACATAGTAAATAAATAAAAAATAGAGGGGACTTTTTCTTCCAGAAACCTGCTCAAAATACCTCTGTTCGCTTTGCAACTCAGTAGCAGCATCCTGCTACTACTGAGATTTCCTCAGAAGAAGAAGAACAACAAGAATATTGACAAAAACAGATTAATCAGTCTAATTAATCTGTTCAACCTCACGTTGGAAATCCGAAAGATTCCAACCAAGCAATTATCTGAATCTTCAATAATTTGGTCATGTCTCAATTCAACTTAAAGTGCACTTGAGAGGTACGAGAGGTGAAATGCCAGTGGATACAGTATGCACTTTTAATTTCCAAACCATTATCACAGTTATAGTAACACTCAAAGCATTAAAAAAAGAGGAGGGCTGTATAATTTTAAGATAGATGAGATGAAGATATGGCTTTTTTTTCTATTAATCACACCGGAGGAGAAGAATAATAGAGTTTAGGATGCTGAGGCTGCTCTAGCTGTTTGCATGGAGCACACATACGTTAAGCATATTCAGTATATTTAATCACAGAGTAGTGAATATTATTAAGCTTTTTAAATATTGAAGTGCCAACATTAATGTGTTACAGCTTCACTACATTAATATATTTAGGCCCGACCTTATTAAATAAACTGCAAGCAAATCATATTTCAGCCGTACAGATTACAGGCGGGAACGTTCGGTTTGAATATGAATGTAATATTTGTTATTTTGTGAGCCGTGCTTATGAATGATATGTGCCCGTGATTAGTCTTAACATGGTCATTTGTAATAATCGGCCTCAGACAAAAACCCATAGCTCATATGAAATAATGCATTGCACTCCCCCACTCGTGAATACAATTACCGTGTGCTTAAGCACCAAGGGCATGAGGAATGTCATTATATTTCATGCTGCATGCTTAGTTTTAAGCAGAGTAAGAGGAAAAACAGCATGCCGGTGTTGGTGTTTGGTGTCATATTCTCAGTGAGGAAGCAGCGAGGAGCCTCCCCCTGCTTCTATCACAAGGACCAGTGCACTTTTGACACTGCTATTACTGCTTTGAAATGTTATCCACACAGGTTTGATCGATGGATGACCAAATAACGTTTTGCTATTGTGGTGGTGAAAGCAAAAAAATCATCACAAGAAACATGGCCAGTAAAGGGCTGATGCTACTTCCATGGCGAAAAAGATTGCACAACAGCCAGGTGATATAAATTGGAAGTTTTAATGGCAGAACCAGAAGCACAATGGAGTTTCTGATCTGTCCAAAAGGATCATTTAAAGAGAAAATACACAATGCAAGTGCTCGAGGGATGACGTAATTATGTAGGCCAACAAGGAAGTTCGCCCTGGGTTCTCTCAACAAACAAAGCCAATGGGATTGTTCCATTGGGTTTTGGACTATTGCAGAAAATAAGCTCTGTGGTAAACAAACAGTTATGATACTTACATGTTTTGTTCGGCAAGATAATCTCCACAAATGAACACCACTTTATAATTTTAGAGTGCAATCGCCAAAAGTAAAAAGCTAACATTATAACAAACGTATAAACAAACTATGTTGCATGAGCGTGAGTATACACAACAAGACTGTAAAGGTGGACGGGTCGGCGTGATAACGTGTGTGGTCTCATTTAGCCACTTGTTAGAAACCGTCTTTTTAAGACACGTAAATGCTTCAAAATTTACGAGTGGAGTATTTATTGACGTATTTTATATCGTAGAGAAAAATGTTAAAATCTCTTCAGCTTATGTTGACCACAGACCTTATTTCCAGGCATCTAATTGAAAACCCATTCAAAAAAAACATTGACTTCCAGACGAGGGAACCGGAAGTGCTAAAATGCTAACTCATTTCGGGGTTTTAGGACTTATTCCTGCACCACTTTATTACAAGCAGGGTCTTGCTCAGCGGCACCTCAGCAGCCAACACATTCTCACTCCCAACTCCTCAAATATCAGTCTGTTCTCATTCCCAGGGTGTTAAATACCGAGGCTTTGTCACGGCTGTCAGCATTTGGGACCACCGTATATGCATGAAACACACCTGGCTTTCCATTAACTGTAATGCAAACCCATCCACAGAAATTGTAAACGCTTCGAGAAAGTGAGCCGGGAGTGTGGTGATGTAGTTTTAAGACCGGAAGACACACACTTTGCGGGGGCGGGGAGAGGTGAGTTGGATGGGTCCAACTAATACAAGGCTTTCATCCAGGAGACCGCAGTTCGTGTCTCGTACGTCACATTACAATAAGCTGTTTGTTCGTGTCCCGTGTTCACAACGTAGTAGTTTTAAGCCCAACCATGTAGTTCTGTCCTAAACCTAACTATAGTGGTTTTGTTGCCTAATCCTAAAGTGACGCATAGGGTAACTATAATGGTTTTGATGCCAAAAAATAAAGTGACGCCAAGGGGTGTGACAAAACGGCAATATGTGATGAGTTGGGATGAGAACATGTTGCAAATACCGCCGCTTGGTCAGTGTGCCTAAGTTTCAAACTATGATGCTCTAGGTGCCCCTCAAGTCTTAGATTTCTACATGTCAGTGACGGCGTGTCAATTTCCGTTTGTTACATGCATAGTGTCTTTTCAAAATAAACTTACAAAGTAGGTTTACTCAGTTTTTAGGTTTACTTACACAAAAAAAAACTACTTGGTTAGGTTTCGATCGTGGTAAGTAAAGTAAAATAAGTATGTTTGTTACGGAACTGGCGTTACTTAATTACGTAAATTGCGTAACAAAAGTACAGCAAAATAAGTTAACGTTGACTTGGTTTCAGACGGGACACGGACAGCGGGTGAAAGTCCTTTGTTTGTTTGTTTCATCTGCATATTTGTATTAATCATAGTTTTTGTCTTGTTTCATAATTTCAATGGTATGCAGAAGTAACACTTCAGAAACACTTTTTTTCCAAACAATAGTAAACAATTCTGTTAAAGTTGCAGTCCTTAGCTTCAAACGTTTAATACGGCACAGTTTGCAAACAAACTGCAGACGATATCCTTTGTGCAGAATAGACTGTATTATCTAGTGCGTCTCTGTTTAGAGCTTTTCTTCACAAGTCAAGCAAACTGACAATTTCCTTTCCATTTCCTGTCGTGTTGAATATATTCTTCTTTTATTATATCTATTGTGGGTTCTTACTACAGATGAACACAATTGGTGTCACCACATTGGTTTGTGAAGGGCTCAATGCGAGACAGACTGTTGTGTTTTTTCCTTGTGTGTCAGATTCAAAAGATGGCTTTTAATTTGCAGAGAAAAGCTGAAAATTGGAACATCGCTGTGAGTGCCGTGTCCTTTATACAGAGACGGCAGCTTTGTCTCGGTGACAGACACAACCGCAACATCAAGACTAAAAGCTCAGAGAAAGCAACACTCTAGCTTTAATGACACAGACAGCTTTGGATTCACAAACAACACTTTAACCCAGTGACATAAGTCATCGCTACGACTGGATGCAGAAAATATAGTCCTGACTTTTGGGTGCAGTTTTGTTATTGAGACTAATTACTGTAGGCATTATGCTGCCAGAGTGTTCCCACAGTATTCAACAAACATAATGCCCCAGTAGTTGCTTTTACCACAAGCTAACAGGCTGGATTATGGGGTAGCAGACTGGAAAGGGCTGGCTTTCTTGTGACAATTAACGTATAAAAAAAAAATGCATACAAAAAAATACTGAAAAAGCTCCAGGGATAAAACGCGGCTACTACAAAGTTTACCCCACAATACACAAGTTTCATAAAGTTTGTCCAATAACGCGAAAAGAAAGAACATGGGGTCATTTATATCGAAATGATTTATTTTCTCACATTTCATGCAAATCTGCATAAAAGATTTAGAGATATCTCAAGTGTAAAGTTGACATTTTGAGAGAGACAGACGAGGATATTTTTTTTCTGGGTCCATGACTATTCAACAACTTTCAAAAACTTTTTAAAAATACTTTATCATGGACCGCAGTGACAGTGATAACAGTGTGACACGATAGTAGAGCTAGAAAAAAAACGTTATCTAAATCATTGAGGAACCATCCTCTATAAGTTATGACTATAAATATCAGACTCAATATTCTGTCCCTTAGTTGTGGTGTGTGCCTCGGTCTGTCCACCCTTGAGGGATTGGGGAAATTTAGAAGAATTCATGAAGATTGAAGGATGACAAAAAAACAACAACAACATAAAATGTAATATGTAACATGACAGAAAAGTTGTTCAATTAGTTATGTAATAAATAATTGCTACCGGTGATTAATACATTTTAAATGTTGTAATGGGTGATGACTTTTTTGAGTAACACTGTGACCACACATGCTGTACTCATTGGCCCCCAAAGTTTCCAGGGTTGCTGTGCGTCAATTGATTTGTACTAATTTAATTGAAAATTAGTTTGAGACAACGTGTCCTCATACAGCTGCTCGATGATATCTTGTGAAGTTATTTCTCATTTTTCGTGCGTTCTCCAACGAATGCCAAGCAACACAAGCGATCAGTGCGCCTGCACAAGCCCCTGCAGTGCAGAACCTGTTGTTTAGGCAACAGCAATCCTTGGTTAAGTTCAGTGCTTTGAAGTGGAAAAAAAACAAGTGCCAGTACTCTCTTATTCACATTGTGTATTGGCCTTATTCCTATTTAATCCGTATTTCTTTAAGCATGTTATAGTGTGCCAGTCAATATCAACTGGGGCTTTATTGCTATTATTATACTTGGGTTATGCTTCCTCTATAGTAAGCCTATAATACTCCAATAATAGTCACACTAGAACATTATAAGGTTAGGGTGGTGTGTTTGTATATTTACCCATAGTGTAAAAAGGTATTTTTCTGTGTTATTTGTAGCCTATAGTAGGGTATCATTCAGGTTTTAGGAGCAGTGTCCCAGTCAGGATGCTCCTACATATTATACAGAGACACATTCTGAATTTCTACAGTGAATAACAGACACTAGGATATATTGGTTTTACGAGTCCTCCCCCAAGAAAATTTGAAGGTTTTTGACTTAAAGCTATGTAATTTTACATCATTTTGGATGATGTAAAGGAAGACCATCATTATTACTAGTTAAATGATTGTTTTATTATTTACACATCACAGCCTGAACATTTAATTCTTCTGGAAATGTTTGCCCTAAAAGAGCAGAAAACTTTTAAATAATGTTTCATTAATTAGATTTTTCACAAATAATCAACATTATGACTAACAGTTGACTGTATTTCACAAAAAGGACGTGAACATGGTATCGATAAATTACAGCACTCTCATTCTCACCCCTCCCCTGTGCTGTGCGTTGGCTCGTCCAGATGCTCCCCACATAGTTTTTATGTTCATAGACCTTATGAGGCACCACGCAGAAACGCTGGTGCTGCGCCGTTATGAATTGCCATTATTAATTGCCATTATTAATCTGCCAGAGAACCTGATATGGAGAGGGCAGAAAAGAGTACTGGCAGCTTGTGAGAAGTGCCGTTGCGCAAGAAAATGTCTCGGCATGACAGGGACTAAAATTAAGCCATGCTGATACTGTGTACCGGTGAGTACTGGCCCACTTCGAGCACTGGTAAAGTTTTGGAAAAGATTTGGGTTGAAATAAGTATGTTTGTTACGTAAAATCAGTTTGTCTGTTACGTAACTTACACACATGGTGTTAGTTAAGTACCTAAGTTACATAACAAAAGTGAGGCAAAATAAGTCACCCTTGACTCTTAGTTTCACATCGGACATGGACAACAGTCTCCTGGGTGAAAGTCCTGTGTTTGTTTGACCTGTCCATCCGCTCCGACCTCCTCTCTATGTGGACTTTGTTGTTGGACTTTGTATTCTACGTCACCTGACTTCCTTAGAGGCAGCCCTGTACATCGTGGCTCACGATTGTGTGGGTTATAAACAAATTGCAGTGCATTGCTTTTCGTAGGTAGAAGTACGAACAGTGAATGAGAACAGTCTGTTTGAAAACCTGCTCCATTGAAAGCAATGTACTGTAGGCCGGAGGCTCTGTCTCAGTGTCAAAATCTACTTTTAAGACCCTCATTCTTTCAGATTCTTTCCTATGTTGTATATTCTTAAATTCATAGGTTAATAAAATTAGCACACAACAAATTTGGGCCCAGTCAGTGTTTCAAAGTAAAGCAAAGAGGAACTGGAGTCACAGACCCATTAGGTCATTCGGGCTCCAGGCCCCCTTGGCAGGTTAATCCTGATAGTTTTAAATATGCAGCACCACGAAAATACCAGTGGCTACAGTATCTTTGCTGAGACACAGTACGTTACATTTACCACATTTTAACATCTGGGCTTCAGGACATTTTTAGCATTTCATGACCTGAATATATGGAATCTGCTCTAGGCTTATGCTTTTTCATTTATTTTGTAACACCGTTTTAAAATGTGTTATACCCCCATGCTACTTTTGTGTCTTATTTTCTGCCTGCCTCCAACCTTCAGTATAAATTGCCTTATCTTTAACCTCATGGCTGCTATCTTGCAGTCTCCAGCTTTGTGGCAGTGCTGGGTCAACCTCCAGACCTCCGCTGGTGGCCTCTTTCTTTCCGGGCCTTTTCCCGTTGCCAATTTCCAACATAGTGGTCCAAGAACACGGCGTGATAACATTGCTGACAATGCCCTAGTCAGCAGCTGCTCCATAGGATGTTGTCATTTGGGATGGTGACACTGACCTGGGGTTTGATAGATGGATGCAATTATTACCAACTCTCCCCCACCAGCACCCAGTCACCACAGTGAGTCTCACTGCAGGTCAGACAGCCCCTGGGTTTTGTTAAGGGCAAAAACCCATCATACCTATGTGACAATGTGGTAGTCAAAGGTTCTCTATACAATATCCAGAGCATTAATATAGCAGCAAACAACTATTTGCTATGTAAAGATATAGAGGAGTAATGTCTACCTGAGCAGAGAATTAAGTCACTTTCCCTTTGTGTGTGTTGTAATCATGGATGTATAATAAGACCTAGATACGGTGCCGCCGCTCAGTCTTGCTTCAAACTTTTTTCCTGCGCCCAAAAAGGCACTTTCCCCATAGACCACCACTGTAAAACAGACGTCTGTAAAACTATTGAAAGGACACCTCGAACTGCAAACATGGTCAATTAAAGTTGCAATGAACGGTTGCATGTAGCGTAGGGGTAGTGAAGGGACACCGGTTGACGTGGCTTTGCATTTCCGTGACCATCTGCGCTCACGAGTTAGATAATTCTTGCATGGAGTGCGTGGCGCAGGAAATTACATATTGCAAATTTTTCTACCACTTCTTGTGTCCACTATGTGGTGCTAGAGAACATACACACTAATTATATTCTGTGTGGCTCTATGTCAAGTGTAGATCACACCATGTAAATCACATGTAAATTAGATGATCTTTGCACAAAAGGCTGACTTCCTGTTGTTAGTAGTTGGCGCTATGACTATAGCTCAATATGGGCGTCTAGATGTACTCAAGCCTGGACTCTTATCCAGCATGTGCAATTTAGAGCAGATTGGACAATGTTTGGTTTGGATAAAGTCAAGTTACAACAGCTTCCTGTATCATGGCGAAACATGCAAATTACCGGCCACGCCAGTGTTTTTCCACGAAACCCCCCAAATGTAGCAATTTAGCCAAATTTGAAACAAATTCGATAAACCTTCTAGGAGAAGTTCGTAAAAGTTTGCAAAAAATACATGAAAAACGTACAATATTCAAAATAGCCGACTAAAACCCAATGGAGAAATATGTCCAAAATGATGAGCACAATGTGGGTACCAAATTTCCTGAATATCGGAGAAACTTTTCCCAACTAAGGCCTTCCACGCATTAGGGGGCGCTATGGGGCCCATTAAACACGCATGAACCCAATCACTGTATATTCTCAAAATGTTCACAGGTTTTGATGTATGCGTTTCGTGAGTGTTCAAGTATACCAAGGGCGTCAAAAATGCGTTGAAAGGACATGGCAGATTTGAACGGGATTAAGATAACAGACGACCTCCACAATTATAACAAATTACTAAAGGTCCCCAAAACTAGTCTCGTGGAGATGGGTTTATAACTGATGATAAATTCTAGTGTCTTTTTCAGGAGAATATTAGGATTAGGGCTGTCAAAGATAAGGCATTAACGCAACTTAGGACTTTTAGGTTGTAGCGAGCTCAGTTTTGTTTTTTTTTGTTATGAAAGAGGCTAAATGACGCTCCAAACGTGTGCTTGATTTTGGCGAGGAAAAACTGGCATGGCCATTTTCAAAGAGGTTCCTTGACCTCTGACATCAAGATATGTGAATGAAAATGGGTTCTATGGGTACCCACGAGTCTCCCCTTTACAGACATGCCCACTTTATGATAATCACATGCAGTTTGGGGCAAGTCATAGTCAAGTCAGCACACTGACCTACTGTCTGTTGGGCCTGTTGAGTTTGCCATGTTATGATTTGAGCATATTTTTTATGCTAAATGCAGTACCTGTGAGGGCTTCTGGACAATATTTGTCATTGTTGTGTGTTATTAACTGATTTCCTATAGTAGATATATACATACATTTGCATAAAGCAGCATATTTGTCCACTCCCATGTTGATAAGAGTATTAAATACTTGTTAAATCTCCCTTTAAGGTACATTTTGAACATATAAAAAATGTGTGATTAGTCACAATTAACTATCGACAATCATGTGATCAATCACAATTAAATATTTGAATTGATTGACAGCCCTAATTAGGATACATTTTGTCAGCCCTGAGTTGGGAAAAAAACACTATTTATTGCCCAATATGCCTGAAGGTTTTTATCAACTCAGATCTCCTTTTTGGTGGGCAATTTTCAGAGAGACTCTAAAAGTTAGCAGGAAAGAAAAAAAGGGATTTTCACACTGGTTTCACTGCCAGCCATCCTCAAGAGCAGCAGAGAAGTGGACAAGGAAGGAAAGGTGTTAAAATAGAGGCTCATGGCTAAGCAGCAGCAATGAGAGAGCTTGAAATCCTGGTGCAGGACGGAGAGACAGAAGACATGTTTTATGTTGTTTTTTTTTTCTTTTGTGGCCATGCATATTTTCCTCACATTTTACATCCCATTTGACTTTGGAAAAACCATCATGCCGGGCAGCATTCTGTGGATTTCAAGGGATCTAGTCTTTGCCATGATTAGCAAGATGATGGTCACATCCATTTAAAACTAGCCTACTACTGTAAAGCTTGTTCAGTAAGGAGGTAATCTGTCACGCCTCAGGAAATACAGGATTGGACCCAAATGCAGGGAGACAGGATCTGTTCAGTGGTTTAATGGGGGAGTTGGAAAAACTGAGTCACAACGCAAAGCAGGCAAAGGGGCAGAATGTCAGCCACACAGGCAGGTAGGATGGTAACATACAGATTACAGATGTTAGAAAGCAAAGACATGAGTCACATGGCAACTGTGACAAACTGGCAAGGAGTGAGTAGAAAAGGGCTGATTAAATACCTGCAGGGCTGATGAGGAAAGTGGGAACAGGTGAGCAGGTGGGTGGGGCAAGAAGGGAAAGTCTGAGACTATCTGGTGGACACAATCAGTGGAAAAGTGGACAAAACAACCAAAGTAAAAACTCCACCCTAAAATGAAATTCGGGTACTGAACTAAATTAACAGTCCTGGCCATCCTGCTTTTAAATAAAATAATTCTTCACCTTTGTATCCCATAAACTCCATATTAATTTAACAGTGTGAAAATGGATTGGCCCCACATAACACCTCCCCCACTCTGTAACGAACAAGGTTCCAAACTTGGAGCCAGGCATCGCAAATGAAATTATTCCATCTGTGACTCCTTAATGTGGCGGGGAGCTGCAGAAACTTAAGTACTCTTGCCAGTAGGCTTGGCCGGTGATTAGGATGCATCGCATGGCATGTATCTGCCTCCTATATTAATCCTCTGACATTCTACAGATTGCCGCAAAACCAGAAATCTGAAAATACCAGCGCAGCAGGGCGTGCTGGGATTGACTTCTGCCACCCACACACCACTGACTGAAATAGTAAGAAGGGAAGGACACTGAGAGGAGAGGGGAGGGAATGACTGGGACTTTAAATACAGCTTGATACGTTGGTTGATCATTTTTAAACTCCATAAAGAAATCGTAAATTATTGGTGTCGCTTCTTCCTTATTAAATTGGATTTCTGGAACTAAATCTTGCTGTCTCCACCTGAAGAACATAGCCAGACAGAGATACTGTACATCTTTTTTTCCTGCGTGGGAGGATTATATACATGCTGTATTTTCTCACATTTTCCATTTCCATTCGTTGATGGTAGTATTATAAATTCTTTTAACAATGTATTGAAGAAGGACTCTAATTTTACTTTTAGGTTACCAGTCAAAATGTGCCTTTATCAACACATTCTCATCCCAACTTGTCACATTCCTCCGCTTTGTTAGTTTATTTTCGGCATCAAAACCACTATAGTTAGGTTTAGGAAAGAACTACATGGTTATGCTTAAAACTACTACGTTTGTACAGTGAAAATGAAACTGAACGTTGTGAGCAAGAGGCATGAACGAACAGCTGATTGCAATGTGACGCAAGGGAAACAAACAGCAGTCTCCTGGATGAAAGAATTGTGTTTGTTGGAAGCGCTCAACAGCGTGGCGCTACTAAACCTGAGGGGATGCATCCTATTTTTCCCTGATAATGCGACACTGTGAACAACAAATCTGTGTTGAAATCAACAGGATGATTGTTTGTAATGTTACCTGTTAGAAGTCGGTGGGCAGCACAGTCCTGATTGGATAAACAGAGGAGCTAATAATGTTAACGGAGGTGCCATTGACTTATTATTATGAGACGTTCACGCTCTGCTCAGCAAAATTACTATTGGGCTAAGGTAAATTACAACCATATCATGATGTGTTCAAATGTAATATACTGTATAATGATATGTAATGTTTTTTTTATGTAAAATATATCAAGTATTGAATGACATCAAATCTAAAATGTAATTCCTTCATTTAGCGCAAAGAACAGTGGCAGATACAATTTCTGAGTGGCAGACAGTGGCACAGTGAAAAAAGTTAATTTCAGACCCTGGCTGCTAGCCTCCGGCTCAGCTGTCGCCATGTTGAGAGCCATGTGGAGTCTCTGATTTTGAGGTTCCAAATAAATCTATTTATATAAGCCACACCTATTTGCACCCTGAATGAGTTTCTGCCATTTTGAATTTTGTCCAAATCAAATTTGTCGCTGCTACTCTTACAAATTTTGCAATCGTCTCCAAATTTGGTACAGAACATCCCTGGACCAAGCAGAAAATAGCTACTTTTTTTTTGGAGTGTTGATGTTCCATACCGTTTTGTAATAGCTAACCTCAAAGATAGCTCAAATGCTGCGGGCAGGGCTTATAATACAAAAAATGTCATATCTCCTGAACACTGTGTGCTATTGTGACCACATTTGTTGAACATATGTAGATATGATGTCTGAGTGACCATGGCAAATTGGTGCCATTTGGCCAATAGGTGGTGCTGTTATCTTATCTTAATCAATATTCTTAGATTAGAGGGAGTAATATGATATACAGATTATAAAGCCCTTTGGATATGATGTATTTCTTTTGTATGCCTAAATATGAGGTACTTACAATATAGTACAATCTAATAACACACCATAGTAACAAACATCCCAAATTGTTTTACTTGATTTGAATAAACAAATCCTGAAAACAGACCATTATAAGCTTCACAAAGGTAGGGATGGTTGAAGGGCTGTTGAATTACATTACATTCTATAGATAGACTGTACAATCCAATGCAATCCCATCGCCCCATAAAGTTTTAATCTAAAAGTCTTGAAGCATACTTGTCAATCCATATTTCCAATCGATACAGTCCACTTAAATTACCTGAAATATACGTTTGTTTGCATAAGCTCTACTGTGTGCTCTACTAATTCTCTATTCTCTTTGTGTGCTTATAGTCCACTTATCTTATTCCCATGACACACCTTATCCCTGTTTTGCTGCTGCAATGATCCAATTTCCCCACAGGGATCAATAAAGTTTCATCTCTCTTATCGAGGTATCAAGAGGTTTCAGTCATTTTAGTGGCTGTCTCATCAGCGACGGACACCAGTTCTCAAAAGGGAACTGTAATATCTGTTCGATCGCTGCAGGTGGGAAGGACAAATGGGATGCGCCTCTGTCTGCACACTATTCCATCAAGATGATATGTGAAAGATCTATTATTCCCCCCTTTCAGGAGATTAGTTCAGCAGTCTCTATAAATTAGTATCCTCTTCACTTGCTTTCATTAAGGCAGTTTTTCACTGTGGGCACGATGCACAATACGTCAGTGCTTACACAAGGCTCATACTCACCAGTACAGAACTCTATACTTCAGATTTTTACTCATCTTCCCGATCATCTAACAGTGTACTGTCACTAACCTATCACTGAATGTACACACCATGTATTTATTTTCATTTCGGACTCAGCTTGTTCCATTTCCTGGCCAAACAAGCCAAAAGAGGAGGCATAAATGTGCTGCTCCTCTCTCATCTTGTCTTGTCACAGATATGTGTCTGACTACTTC
Organism: Hozukius guyotensis; assembly: GCA_916700995.1. Taxonomy (NCBI): domain Eukaryota; kingdom Metazoa; phylum Chordata; class Actinopteri; order Perciformes; family Sebastidae; genus Hozukius; species Hozukius guyotensis. The sequence continues at coordinate 97,736 of CAKALU010060816.1, forward strand.
TAGACACATGCTTAGCATGTTGTAAAGTGCTGCTGTAAACTGGTGAATGAGTTTTTTGAGCATCGCATACCCCCTGAAATTATTCTTTATTATTAGAATTTGATCCATTTGGTCCAATAACATTTGGAAAGTCTAGAAGAACCATATGATTAAAGTTCATCTGTGAGGGGCGGAAACAGGAAGTCAGACAGAAAGGCTCTCTCTAGAGCCAGAGTTTGGTTTGTCCATTCAGGGCTACTGTAGAGACATGGTGGTGCAACATGGCGGACTCCGTGAAGAGGACCCATTCCTTATGTAGATATAAATGGCTCATTCTAAGGTAACGAAAACCAACCTCCTTTTAACTCCCAACTCGCCGTGACGAACCTGGCTTTCAACTAACTCCAATGTAAACCCGCCCACGGCGTTATTCGTCGGTTGGAGCAAGTGACGTAGTATTAATAGCGTGAGAGTCCGATCAGGGAGGGAGGGGTGGATGGGTCAAACAAACACAAGACTTTCCACCAGGAGACCGCTGTCCGTGTCCCGTCTGAAACTAAAAGTAACGGTGACTTATTTTTTCACGTCAGTCTTTAGTTAGGTGACTTGTCAGTATCGTCAGGCACGTGAGTCGCTAGTCAATGTCAACCATGACCGTTTCCTAACTCTAACTAAGTGGCCGGCAACACAATTGAACTTGTACAATGTTTGCTGAAATGCAATAAGTGCCGAAACAGTGGAAAACAGAACTATAGAAAACACGTCAAATCACTAAAAGACACATGACAAACATCACTAACATAACTTACAGAACAAAACTCCGGACAACAACGGTCTCGAACAACGGTCTCCTGCCTCCTAAAAATCCAGTGTTTGTTGGGCCCATACACCTCCCCAGTCGCCCGCTGTAAGTGGTCTTTCTCACTTTTTATACTACGTCACTCAACTCTTACTGTAACATTTATACACAGATGCGTTTGCATTGCAGTCAGTACAGGATACATGGCGTACTTATTGCACGCTAAACGCCTTGCGAACTATCAAGGCATTTATACGCCTTAATGAATAATAATGAAGTGCAACAATGTAGCCAATAGGAGGACCCGTTGCCACACGTTCAAAAAGGAGCTTGCAACAGCAAAACAAATCTCACAGTAATATCACAAAAAGCAGGATAATGAGAAATCTTCACTCAAGCCAGACCCCGAGTGCCCAAATAATGAATCCAAAAACACTCTCTGCAGTGACTTTTTCACTCGATTTCCTCCTGATGGGGAACTTGAACAACATGGGTCTACTTATATATTGTTATTCTCTCCAAACTGAAATAGTTTAAGCCAAACTGAATGAGATATATTATACACAAAGTGCGCAATGTTGTTTTTTTCCTTTTGAGTTATGGGACTTTGAACGCTGATATAATTTCTAAACTTCATATCTCTATGCTTAACCAAAATGAGAATCAAAACAGAGCATTAGCCAATCAACAAATGCAACATCTTGTACTAGTTCAAGGAGTATTGGGTCATTCATGTTAGTAGATCTAAAGAAACCAACCATACAACCCTTACCTAAAGCTGAACATACAGCTGGATTTGCTGGCTTAGTACAAGCACCTTTTTCATTCTTTGTGTTTATGTCTCACGTGCACCTTGTTGACCCAGTGAGCCTGAGTATTTCTTATCACAGGTGGATAACCATCTGCAGAAGTGACACTGCAATTGGTATATGATGAAAACACATCACGTCTTTTCTACAAGGTGCTCTCGTCCCGTCTAATTACCGAGAAAGTCGAGCATCAATTATCGCCATTGACATTTGCAGATTTGCGCAAATATCAAAGGGGACTTTTGGGGGTTATTTTCAGTTGTGGAGGTAACGTGCATTTTCACCCTGGAGGCAGGGATGCAGAAATAGAGCGTAGATGAATAGACGAGAGTGGACAACCAGGGGGGAACAGTGATAAATGAGCTGACAAATGTTGTTTGTGTAAGATCATGATAGCCGTGAGAGAGCTATAATCCACGCTGGCGAGCCGAGCCAGAGGGCCACATGCGAAGGGATGGGAAGAGAAGCAGGCAGAAAACAGAGGTGTGGGTGTGTGTGTGAGTGAGAAAGAAGGGAAGATAGAGAGAGAGAGAGAGACAGCTAATCCATATCAGCAGCAGTCTGGCTAAAAGACACCAGGCATTCCTTGCACTAGGCGTCATCCCATACACGTCCAAACAAAGCCTGTTTTGAAGAAAAAGTGTTTATCATGGTGCATCATCACCTTAACACATTTTGCAAAAAAGATCCCAGCAGGAGGCAGGTCCATTTTCTTCCAGGTTCATCTGTCCATTTATTTTAAGCATCTGCATTATATTTTTCATTACCATGCCCAGCTGGGGAGCCAAAGAAAGTGTGGGATGTTGTCACATTGCTATGGTGATGAGACCATAAGTCCAATCATAGCTTAGCAAGAACTGCAGGCCTGTCAAGCTTCGACGGAACTGCATGGGGCTGTTGTATACCAAGGGTCCAAAAAACAGAAGAGCAAAAGCATAAGACACTGCAGTGCATTTGTTTGCTCTATCGTAAGCTTCACATATGCTTGCCAAACACATTGGTTTGTCTTCATTCTCGGAGCCTTTTGTCTTCTTCCAGCCCGTTCGCACGAAAAGGCGTATTAATGCCACGATAATGCGCAAGGCGTGCAAAAAGTACGCCATTCTTGATTTCAGCATGTCTTTTGTACTCCATGTATCCTGTACTGACTGCAATGTAAATCCCCATATAAATGCTACGGTAAGAGTAAGTGACATAGTATAAAAATCGTTAGTGACGATTGTCACGTGTTTTTTGTTGACATTTGTGACTTGATCTTCGTCGTTGTTTCCGTACGAGTTTTACTTACTCTAAGCCCAACCATGGCATTTTCATTTACACTAACTAAGTGGTTTTCTTCCCCAAACCTAAGTTAATGGTTTTCTTGCCTAAACCTAACTGTGGACGTTTGCGTGGTGTACAAATGACACGCGAAAAAGCTGTCTTACATCCCCCTCCCTTCCAGCTTTTCTCCCTCGGTATAAATCCTCAACATGGTTTGCTGTGATGGACCAGCAGCCTGCCCCCCAGCAGAGCCTTAACAGCCCTAATTGACTACATCATAGTGCTTCTAGTTTGAGACAATCAATAAATAAGAGTACTGCTCTTTCATGCTTCCATCCCCCCGATGGTGACAGGTGTCGAGATCTTCTCTATTACTATGCCTTAAAATGTGGCATTTCGAAAAAGTGAGCTTTGCTCCGGATGTCTCTGAGCTCTTTTAACAGCTTCTTTGATCTATGTGGATATTTATAAGATCAGCGAGAGGTTGTGTTTGGGCGATAGCTGAAGAGAAAGACACATCATCTGGATCTTAATAAGGTTTCCTACCAATTACAGTTAGAGTAAATCTTCATGGAAATTACTCATTTTGCCTGTTTGCTGGGAGACATTGGGATGTTAAATGGGGAAAAAAGCAGAGGCAGTCTGCCTTATTGCAGAAATGGCTCAAGGCGTTCTCACTCACGCGCACACAAGCACGCACACACACTAATTCTATGGAATCGGTATTGTGTATTTCTTCCCAGCACTCCACTTGAGCCTTATCTACTTTGTCAGCTGAAACGGTTTTAGCAGTTCAACCTATCAGCTGCCTCTTTTTAACTCTAAATTGCAAGTTCTTGATAATCCCAAATCCTTTGATCAAAGGTTTGGTTTCATAATACTGATAGATATTCTACTCCTCTGGACAGGCTAAGTGGTAGCTGTGGGCTTCATAGGAGGGTAGTCAGACGCAGAGAGAGAGCACAGAGAGATGCTCGGCAGCAAATGCACACTGATTTCAAGAGGAGGGAGATACTCATTTCATTAAAGTCACGGTTGTGGTTTTGTGGCTGAGCTGCCGTCATTGGATCAGCCTTGAAGTAACAATGACACATCATGTATGTCTGCTTCACAGGAAGAAAGCTTTTAACATACCTCTCTGTATTGGCCTTAAATGTCATCTCTCTGTGAGTTCATGTTTTTGTAACAAGGTTATGTACAAGCTGTATCTTATTAAAAGAGTAATTCTATAAATTTGGGGGAATAACAAGAGAGAGAAACCAAATGGTCAAAATCAATGCAGTTGGGGCTGAGATAGGCTATGCTGACTTTTCATCCCTCGAGTCGGTCGAGCTCAAAAAAAGCTACATTTTTCATAATGCGACCAATAGCTAGCCTGGTTTTAGGCCTCTGAATCACAGCTGTGGAAATTCAAATAGGTCCGGAGTTGTGCACACTGATGACCTCTAAAGCTCAGTAACGTCATTACTTCCTTGTTTAGTGTAATCCTTACAACACTGCTCAACAAGAAAACAGGTGTAGACACTGTTGCATTTAGTTTTAAGCATTATGTTTTATGGTTTTACAATATCTTTCCTAATTTTTATAATGCCTTTGTATTTCTACTTTTTATATAACTTTATTTGGATTTTTTGTAAATGACTGTGGAAGATCCTGAAACTCATCTGGAGGGGAGGGAAAGTGGCTCAGCAGTGGCGATTTTGCTAAAGGAAGAAGATTCCAAGAGAATCGATGCCTTTGTGTCCATCACTCTGCTGGCTGATCCAGACAGTCATGGCCAAGCATCATGTGCCGTGCCAGGTGGCAGATCTCATCCTGGACTACTACAACCAGTTCAGTAGTCTCAGCAGGGTCAGTTAACATCAGAGTGGCACAGATTGGAGGTCGGGATCATCACAGGCTTTACTATCTCTGTGATCCTTTTCGCCTTGGTGATGCACGTGATCCTCAAGTCTGATGAACCAGAGTGCCGGGGCCCTTAAACTAAGTCAAGGGTGCGCCAACCACCAATCAGGGCCTTCATGCATGACCTGACTGTCAGCACGAGTCAGTGCCAGGAAGAGCGTGGATCTTGCAAGGGGCTTGATGAACTGATTAGATGGGCAAGGACTAGGTAAAGCCAGGAAAAGAAGAAGGACTAGGTAATGGACAAGTTCAATAGCAGCCTAAAGGATCAGTCCAGGCAACCTGTCAGGGGCTGGAGAGCTGGTTGAGAGCGGTGGACCGGTCAGGGCTTCCCGGCATGTTCAAGGCTTGGATCTACCAGCATGGTATCCTGCCAAGGATACTCTGGCCGTTGCTTGTCTACGAAGTCCCCATCTTTATCGTTGGAGAGCTTGGAGAGGAAAGTCAGCAGCTTCCTCAGGAGGACGCTGGGATTGCCTTGGAGCCTTAGCAGCATCGTCCCTTACGGGTATAACGCCAAGCTCCAGCTGGTGTCTAATATGCAGGACTAGCAGCTTTCGGTGGACCTGGGCATCAGCTGAATTTCCTACTTCACATCGCTACGACCACCCTGAGGCCAGACATCCTCTGTGTCTCAGAGGCAACGAAAAACATTGTCATGTTGGAGCTGACTGTGCCATGGGAGGACCATGTGGAGGAGGCCCACGAAAGGCAAAACGATAAAGTACAATGGCCTGGTCATTGACTGGCGCAAGTAGGGCTGGAAAGCGAAATGCATGCCCGTTAAGGTTGTCTTCAGAGGTTTTGTGGGGCAATCGCTCTTCAACATCACAGAGGCAGCAGAGAAAGCCTCGGGGTGGCTCTGGATCAGGAGAGAAGGTCCATGGGGAGGAGCGAACACAAGTAGTGGTCTAATCAACCGTAGCTGGGTCGCCTGGGTGAGGATGTCTGATGTTGAAAGACCTGAAACACCCAATGACCACAGGTTATATCACTGATGATGTGTTCAGGAGCATCGAAGGGATGTATTCTATCAATGTATTGTCTTCTCTGTTTTTGTATGTTATTTAGTACTGTGTCTTTGGCATGGTGATTACAGCTGTGTGTAGCACTATTGCCCGAGAAAAAATTCCCCTTGGGGACAACAAAGCATATCTTATCTTATCTTATCTTACAAAAACTGAAGTGTAAAATGTCAAGTTGTGGTTTTACGAGGGGTTATGTGCTGGACTACTTCTTGGCCAGACATGGTGACTTCCTGGAGTCTTACCTTTGTACTTGTTTGGACTGTTTCCCCCCTGTCCCACTATTTATGCTAAGCTGAGCTGAACGGCAAATCTTCCCATCTAATTCTCGGCAAGAAAGCAAATTGGTGTATTTCCTAAAATGTCCAAACATTCTCATATGTATTTCTTCTGTTGACTAGTATCCACTACCACAGCTTCAGGCATCAATAGGGCAGATACATCAGTCACTGCCTATTTGGCAGAGCAAAATAACCTCTTTTCCCAAACAGAAATTGACTAACATGAACACGGTGTTTGACTTAGTAATGAAGAGAAAATGAAATGGCATTTTAGTGGTATTATCAGGCTAACCAATAGGATCTTTTTGTTGGACTCTCTCTGCCTTATAAATGCCCTCATCTTTCAAACTCTACATTCCTAGTTTGTAATGAAGGCTTTCCATTCTCAGTTTGCAGTGTGAGTACCCTGGTCTATTTTCTAGTGCCTTTATTTGCCTACTGGCTTGCATTGGTAATGGTATACTGGTGGTGTGGGTGTTCCTTCAATCTTTCCATTCATTAATACATGCAGCACTTCTTTTGGCATTACGTTTTTATTACTTGTAAAGAAATGTTTGGTACCTGCACATCTTCTGCCACGTCCTTTATTATCAGCCGTAGCTGCTTTTATTCGACCCGTGTTCTTTATTTTGACAGGAAGCAAAATTATTCTGTCCCCAGGGCGATACATGCGGCAACATAATGAGCTACTGAAGTGTTTAGCAGCAGCAACTGGGCATAAGCAGGTAGAATTTAATTCATCAGCTGACAGGAAGGAGCATATAGTACAATTAGTTTTATGCCTGGACTGCTCCCCCCTGGAGGCTGGATGCTGAAGGTTTACAGCCAAATCCAAATAGTCCATGTGTAATTTATGCCCCAACGCTGACCCCCATCAGCACTGTGGTACCCACTTACCTCCTGGCAAGTAACACGCTAATTTAAACATATACACTGTATATCTTCTAGCTGCAAACAAATGTGTTTGAAGCCATTACAGAAACCAGGGGCAACTGGACTGATACATGTTGATGAGTATTTTGATTTGTTAAAACTGCTGAGGTTTCTTTAAGTGATTGTGTTATGGACATGTAATATGCCATTGTATGTATGGCAATCATTTGCTGACAGTTTTGTTATCATGCAGTGTAGTTTATTATTACCAATGGTTTATGTACTAACATTAGCATTATAATGTGAGCTAATAGGTAAATTAATTAATTACAATTGGTAAATGGAGCGCATTGATGTTGTGCTTTTATTCAAAGTGCTTTACAAATTTGCCTAGCATTCCTCCATTGACATATTCACATCGATGGCAGGGAGTTACCATGCAAGGTGCTGGCCTTGGGAGCAATTTGGGGGGTTCCGTGTCATGCTCAAGGTCACTTTGACATGTGGACAGGAGGGACAGGCCAACCCTGCGATTATAATGGGACAACCTGTTCTTCCTGCTGAGCCACAGCCTCCCAGAATTACACTTCCTACCATATTTGGTGTGCCATTAAACCAATGGATATCTATGTGAAATTATCTTCACTTACAGGGATCAGTGCATGTTTACATTAATACCTTCATGTACATCAATTCAAGAGGGTGTCACAAAATGACAAGCACTAGTAACTCTGATATATCATGTGTTAGGGCTGCTTTTCACCTAAAATGGCAAAATGGCAGAATTTGTGGAAGCAGGTATTGAGAAATATATTAGAAAAAATGAGGGTTGTCAAAGTTAACGCGATAATAACGCGTTAATGCTAATTCATTTTAACGCCACTAATTTCTGTAACGCAGTAATGCAATAGATTTTCCGGAGGTTGTAGGAGGCTCAGTTTTAAAGCTACAGTGAATATACTGGTATCATATGAAACTAGACAACCTAATGAATCCATTGGTACCCAAGGTCATGTCAATAAATTAAATAAAGCTCCAAACTTGCGCTAGATTATGGTGAGGAAAAACTGTCATGGACATTTTCTAAGGGTTTCCTTGACCTCTGACCTCCAGATATATGAATGAAAATGGGTTCTATGGGTACCCGCGAGTCTCCCCTTTACAGACATGCCCACTTTATGATAATCACATGCAGTTTGGGGCAAATCATAGTTAATTCAGCACACTGACAGCTGTTATTGCCCTTTTGGGCTTGGATTTCTGGACAATATTTGTCACTGTTTTGTGTTGATAATTGATTTAAAATAATAAATATATACATACATCTGCATAAAGCAGCATATTTGTCCACTCCCATGTTGATAAGAGTATTAAATACTTGACAAATCTCCCTTTAAGGTACATTTTGAAAAGATAAAAAATGTGCGATTAAATATTTTAATCGATTGACAGCCCTAGAAAAAAATCTTTCTGTTACATTCAGCGTAAATTCCACTCAGGTTTTGAAATTTTGCATAAAAACGGTGAACGAAATCTCCTATAGTCAACGCCTGGAATGTCTGGCTATGGTTGAGTTTAGCTAAGTAACTACAGTGAAGTGGCCACAATCTTAGTTGGTTTTAAAACCACAAAAACTCAATGATAAAGGTTTTTTTCTACTTCTCTACTGATTGTGCTGTTATCTAACGGCTTTGCTTTTGTTTTAATTGCTTTCTTGTCACGTTAACAATCCCGAGGGATTCGGATGCCTTTGTCTAGTTTCATCAATCACGTGACCCTGAAAAACCAATCCGTCCCCAGAGTGTCTCCACGGCACACAAGGCACTAACCCCAATTCTCTGTTCACATTTCAGTCTGTTGACAAAAAGGTTCAGAGCCTTTGAGGCTCTTGACCCGATCTGTTAAAACATCAATGACATGAAAGAGGACTTTTCGGAGGACAAGGTTGAATAAAGCACTGATCACGATGACGAGGAAATCCCTCTTGATATACAGCTGAATGCTAGGAGGGAGACATGTTGCAGCACTACATGGTTCTTACCTATAAAAAACAGGGTTATAACATGATCCCACACTGTGATCAGAATGACAGTGGCGTCCACTAGATCAGCAGTGACTAGTGTCTAACATATAGAGGCTTTATTTAGTGCCATATGTTTGTTACTAGATGGTTGGATGTGGAGTTCCTGATGTAAAGTATGTTATAAATATTCAGAGTTCAAATTTGACTAATTATTGGCCATCTGACTAACTAAGGTAGTACCACCTGGGATAGCCAGCTGTCCAGTCTTCCACTTTATATTGGAGAAGCTCTCAAAAAAAAAAGAAACACTGCTGAGGACCGCTGCTGCAACAATGACAGTATTTTTAGAAGAAAACTAAAAAGTAGACAAACAGCAGAGGCAGACTAAGTGTTTAAGGTGACCTTTAACCATCTGAGACCCACATAGACCAGTTTTTGTCTTTTTTTAGGGGGGTACAGGGGGTCTTTAGGGGGAGATAGCAGGTCAACAGTAGACGTCACATAGAAGTGGTGTACATCATCTGAAAGCTGGGAACCTGAAGATTAATTCGAATTGCAGCTCAGCACTGTGTCAAATTCTTCTAGTCATAAATCGCGGGCTGTGTTTACAAGACGTATGAACCGCTGAGCACAGGTGACAGTCAGGTGTTGTTTGAGAAAGGGCAGGTGGCAATAAAAAAAAAATAATAATTCATACACAAATGAAAACTTAAGGGAAGGTCTTTTTTTATTACGTAAAGCAGGAACTAGAATGTAAATGATTTGTGCGTCAAAATCATTTTCACAGGGAGGAAAACAGGTGATATGCTGGATATGAAGAGGGGGAAACTAATCATGGACAGCCTCATTAATTTTATAATGAAAGGCTAATTTCTCTCATCTAATATTAGAGATTTCTCCATTTCATGGTGCCAGCAGCTGCAACTTAAAGTGTGTAATAGGTTATGGAGACAGTGCACATATCCTGGTTATGTTATTAATTAATCATGACTGTTTGAAAGAAGAAAAAAAAATACACAAAATATTGCATTTTTCAATATTTATGTCAAGTCTGCTCAACATTTTTGCCTTCAAGTCTCGCAGCAAACTTTTCAACTTCCAGTTACCTGAACCTCCTCTCAGAGACAATAACACACCATATGTTGCTATGTATGATGTTTCAATTTTAAAAAGAGAGATTTAATTATCTCAAGTTGCTAATACACAATGGAGTGACAGCAATATCTTGAGTTGCTATAGAGATATACTTGGACTATTATAGGAATGTTATAGGCCAGATTAAGAGACAAAAATACTACACATGGCTTATGAAGATAAACTAAGGGATCTTAGTGCTCCGGGACAAAATGTTTCCCTGAAATGTTTCAGATTTTTTTCAAAGCATCATCAGCCTTAATGTTTGCCTCTAACACAGACTGAACTGGCACCACACTATTAAAGCTTTTCATCAAGAGGAGCCTTGATGGTGTACAAAACATCTTTACTTTGCATCCTGGTCGGATGCTATCCAGATAATGGAAATTTCTTACACAGTCCTGCTGTATAATAGAACACATCTCCTGTCAGCTACACAAACACAACACATTCCACACCTTTTTTATTATCATAAACACATTTTATTGGTAAAAAGAAAAGAAAAAAAAAGTAAATTTCTGAAATCAAATATTGTAAATGAGACAGTTGAAATTTTTCTAGAGAATAGTCCAAATGCCATACAAATCAAATAAATGAAATAAAGTTTAATAGTTTTCAACAGCATAAAACAAAGACTGATCACTTATTATTTCCAGTTGCTTTTACTTTGCCATATCCTCTTTTTTTTGATTGCTGTTAAAGCACCAATATAACTGAACACTTCCTGCAGATGTGTCACAATAAAACCCTAACAACAACGATAGCAATTAAGTTGCTGGAAGGCTTTTAATGTGATCTACAGGTGCATGCAGGCAAGTATTTGAGACAGGTTGACAGTTAGCATGCACAAACACACACACAAAATCTACTAACACATGTATCATTATTTAACCCTGTCTTCTGAAAATTACGTTCCCATACAACTAAGGAAACATTTTCTCCCAGATTACAGTCACAGTTTAAAACACGTGAAAAATATGTCTGACAAAATATAATATTTTGATTACATCTAAATTTGCTTTAAAGTAACTTGTTTTTTTGTCATCTTATATTGTAAACACCTTTGTGAAGTTAACTAGGGCTGTCAATTGATTAAAATATTTAATTGCGATTAATCGCATGATTGTCTATAGTTAATTGCGATTAATGCACATTTTGTATTTGTTCAAAATGTACCTTAAAGGGAGATTTGTCAAGTATTTAATACTCTTATCAACATGGGAGTGGGCAAATATGCTGCTTTATGCAAATGTCTGTATATATTTATTACTGGAAATCAATTACCAACACAAAACAATGACTAATACTGTCCAGAAACCCTCACAGATACTGGAGTTAATTAAAAATATGCTCAAATCATAACATGGCAAACTGCAGCCCAACAGGCAACTACAGCTGTCAGTGTGTCAGTGTGCTGACTTGACTATGATTTGCCCCAAACTGCATGTGATTATCATAAAGTGGGCATGTCTGTAAAGGGGAGACTCGTGGGTACCCATAGAACCCATTTTCATTCACATATCTTGAGGTCAGCGGTCAAGAGACCCCTTTGAAAATGGCCATGCCCGTTTTTCCTTGCCAAAATTTAGCCCAAGTTTGGAGCGTTATTTAACCTCGTTCGCGATAAACTGGTATGACATGGTTGGTACCAATGGATTCCTTAGGGTTTTCATAGTTTCATATGATGCCATCATCACTCTGAGCCCGCTACAACCTAAAAATCACATGTTGCGTTAATGTGTTAAAGAAGTTAGTGGCATTAAAACAAATTTGCATTAATGCGTTATTATCGCGTTAACATTGACAAAATTTAATATTTCCAATTGTATCCAAATTTGCTTTGAATTAAACTTTTTTTTGCCAACTTGTATTGTAAACACCATTGTACGGTTGACGCACCTCTGTGATTCTCATGAACTTGAGCGCCCAGTTTAAAGCTTGACTGACTGATGCGGAACTGATGCTGACCAATGAAAAGCTTGCTCAAAGTTGCCTGTGACACACGATCTGTTACATGAAGCCATCACAAACAGCCGCTAGCCCACATATACACTATAAAAAAACACGCTCCAAACATTCAGGCCTTGGAAACAATGACCATAATGAGGCCAGTGGCTGTAAGTCAGTGAGGTTATCTGGCTTCACTACGCCTACCACCTGCTGTCCAGGATGTCCTCACGGAGCTGGTTAGCTTCACGTTGTGGCATTTTTCACCTCCTCTTCCCCACGTCCATTATTTTCCTATATATCCGTACATCTCATCATACATTATTGCTTGCGTAACAGCTGATAGAGTTCATTATGCAAACGTCTTTAATTGGATCTCCCACTGTTCTCAACTCTTATAATTTCTGAACTTCAAACCCACAAATATCGTCCGTCCTGTGCCGTCTTTTACACTTTCTCATTACGTTGAAATCCATCCTCTTTCCTCAGACGTCTCATTTGTCATACCTATTATTAGTTACACCGTCCTATCATCTTACATTATACAGTATATATTGCACCATAAGAAGCGATTCAAATAAATTGAATCGCCATTCAAGTATCTATTTTAGTCAGGTTTTCCGGTAATACATTTCCATACAGTGCACTCACCTGTCACAAGCCAGAATGACATCCATTCAAACAAACCCTGCGGGGCATGCACTTCTGTGTGTGTGTGTGTCCATGCTGTGTGTGGCATTTGGCGTCTTGGCTTATCTGGCTGCAGAGAGAGCTATGAGAGCTCGCTGTGTAATTGAAATGTCATGCGTACAGGAGAGGAGTTTGACTGAACGGGAGCCTTTAGCCATGCCCCAACGAGCCCACGACAGATGAGCAACAGCTTCCCCAATGAGAAGTGGCATTCCCCAAACCCATTCCTCCTCCTCCGTCCTCCTCCGTCCTCCTCCTCCATCCTCCTCCCTCCACCTCCCTCGTCCGTCACCCCGTCTCAGCTCCTCCGCTCTCTCACGCTCCCTGTGATTCCTCCCTGCCTATCTGCAGTCTAACAGTGATTAACGATAGCGCCTTGTAGTTGCTGAAATATTAAAATAAATGGTCGGCTGAATCAGGGTCTGAAGGAGCCCCAGTGCATTCATCATTTTTATCTGAGGCTAAACTATTGTGTTATTGATGGTGGCAGTGGGCCTGCCATTCAACTGTAGTATTGCAGGTGGCAAGGAAACTGGAGGGCTTTGATTGCTGCCAAGAAGGGAGACAACACAGTATAACTCATTTTCATATAATCCGCTGTGATTAATAGGACTCTACTGCATAGTATATTTGCAAACACACGCACACATCCACCCAACTCCCTCTCTCTCTTTCTCATTACAAGGCTATCCACAAAGAATAAAACAATAATACTGAGGCACCATAATCATATCTCAGCTGGATAATAATCCCTCTGCCAAAAGAAAGTATCAGTTTCAAATTAGACTGTCAATTATATGTATTATATGGTGTTTAAAACTATTTCAAAAAGACGCAAGTTCATACGTTTCTGCTTTAACTGGAAACGTTTTTTTTTGTCATCTTTTTTTCTTGTCATCATTTCAAAATTAAAAACTGGGATCAAGCCTGTTTTAACTTGGTTGATACTGTTTTCTTCATCTATTTCTGTGCTTGGCATCATTATGTTAGTATGCGAAAAAAGTGTTTCAAATTAAATAATACACATTTTTACAGGTAATATGAACATTGAAATTATTGTTTTGTTGTTCATAGTCGTTCAATCTTTGAAACAGGCAGGAAAAAAAGTTTTGCCAGGTGAAAAATAGCAGGGGGGGAACATTGGGGGAACAATAAAACCGCTGGCAACTAGAGGTATACTTTACAACGCCCATTTCAGGACCATACACAGACTCCTCCTCAATTGTACCTCTTTTTTAAAGTTTCACACAAGCATGAGACTAAACTCCACACCACAGAGATTCAGTTAGAAGCATAGAAGTACTGGTACATTTACTCAAGTGCTGTTGTTACGACTGGCTCAAAAGTAGCAACATAAAGAGAGCCACAACGAGCCACCTATATAGGCCCAGGTGCACACAGGTGCACACAGGTGCCCTCAATCAGCAGCCAGTTGCAGCTGCACCTAGAACACAGATTTAAAGAAGTCTCTACCCTATAATATATTGAAAATGAAAAAAACAAAATCACCTCATTTGCAAGTATTGAGATTGTGGATAACCTTGTTTATTAGTATCAGAGAACCATACTGAGTTTTTTGTCTTTAGGTGTTTGCCTTTGAGGGCTCCGGTCTGTTGGTTGAATGGTTGATCATTCTGGTTAATTAAACCCTGTTCTAACACTCTCTCATATTGGTTAACACGTAGAAAAGAAGGAACAAGATTCAGGATTCATTGCGAGAATGTTGGATCCACGCAGCGCTCTAATCTCCCCTACAGAGTACTCTTAAACACACAAGAGAAATGAACAGCTGTGTACCAACTGATTGCACACAAGGGCCATTTGTTAGCAACTCAACAACCAAGTCTGGTTCCAGTGGTGTCGCTCTGTGGGGATTTTAAACCAGCTGTTTTCAAGAAGAATGGGAGCAGAGGCCACGAGGAGGGTCGGACACTATTTTCCGAGTCGGTCTGATAACAGACTGCTCATAAAAGTACTGGAGAGATGAATACTCTTCAAAGGTGTAATTGATAACATTCAGCCACTAGATGTCGCCTTTTCCCTCCCTCGTTCGTTGCTTTCACTTCACAACAAGTCGTTGCCGGGCACTTACCGTCAATCTCAGCCATTTATCCGTCTTTACCATGTGATACCAATGTTGTTTTACTATTGGCTCACAAGCCTTGTTAGAATTTGGAACCGGATGTCTGATATCTTCCACATAAATAAACAAAACATTCATTTTGGACCTGCCAAATTTTTTTTTAAATGATTAATTCAAAGTCATAATTTTTTTCAGGAAAAGCTTTTATTCGGCATTTATTCAGGTATCTTTAACTTCTCTAAATTTCATAGCAATTTGCACGATACGAGCAACTTGAGATTGTACTTAGACAGATCAGCTCACCATGCTATTAAAACATATTATCATGGTTAGAATGAGCTCTTTGAAGAGAAGGTGACCCCACAGTAGAACACATATTTGGAGATCTCATTTCAGACTGTATGAGCAGGTGCACTTTTTACAAACACTTTGGGCTTTTTTGGTGTCAAACTGAGGTTTATGTTACAACATTATGTTGCTGCTCTTGAGAGTATACTAGAATGTTATGATATCACGGTGAGGTAATCCGTCTAAGTAGAATCTCAAGTCGCTCGTACGGTGCAAACTGCTATGAAATCTCTACGAGTTCAAGAATATTCACGTCTCCAGTCACTTTATGAGCAGTCTGCTATATCAGACAGACTCAGAAAATAGTGTCTGACCCCTCCTCATACTCCCAAACTGCCTTTACCATCTGCTAGAAGACTCAGGGCTCCTCAGTGTAACTTCAATTGCTATAAGTACACTTTCATACCTAGGGCAGGTAGAATGTGTTGTTGATGTGTGTGTGTGTGTGCGTGTGTTCAAACAAACATAAGACTTTACGGCACTGACCAAGCGGTGGTATTTGACGAGTTGGGAGGGAGAATGTGTTGCAATAAAAAAAGTGATAAAATCATCTTTAAAGTACCTGCATACCCACACAGGTGTTTTCAGTTTTCCTGGCTGATTAACAGCAGGTCGAACTAAGCTCCATGTACCAATACAAATTAAAAAAGGTTTCATTTGTAGGTGCTACAAAGCTAAAAGGAGAGTGAGGAAGATGTCAGTCAAACACAGTGTGTACACACCCAGTCACCACAGTCCTGAGAAGAACTCTATTCAAGCAACTTCAGTGAAATCACCTGTGTGGGCAGACATTTTGGCATGTCATAGCAGGTGTGATTAATATTATTAAGGGTTTCAAGTGCCCAACCTGGCTTGTGTGCTACAGTTTTCATGAATAGAGCTTTTACTGCTAAAAGTCAAAATGTCTGTTGAGCAAAAGGCCCATTGGTGTCCAAAATCACTCCCTATTTACCACACGGTGCACCATTTACTGTACTCCATTGTACTCATCTGTCCCATTTCTGACATTTACAAACTATGCTGGCCTCAAAAAGCAAGCAAATTGTTGAATGTGTTTTTTTTAATTACATATACAATTATACAGTATATATTAATGTATACGTTGTCAAATAGGGAACATGTCTTCTTCTTTTGCTCGTGTTTTTTCAAGTTGCATTGTATTTAGCATTGCGATCTCCACCAACCGGATGTCTGGAGATTTCTAAATGCAAAGTCGTCACTAGAACGGCGGTGAGAACGGCCGCTAACAAACCTGCACCCCTTACATATCCTGGATTCAGACAAGCCGATTACAACCGTTTATCTACATGCGTTGGGAAGTACGGCGGTGCCACGTGGGGCAACCTTGTCTCACAGGAAGGCGTAGTAATAGTACAACATTACACGGACATTCCACACGTCATGAATACGCATTTCAGTGTTTTCGCATAAGGTTTAGGCAAGAGAACCACTTAGTTAGGGTAAGGAAAAACGTCATGTTTGGGCTTAAAATAAGTATGTAAACTAAGTAAAACAGTTACAGAAAACCGGTCACAAACGTCAATGAAAAAAATGTGAGAAACGTCACTAACGACAAAACAAAACAAAATATCGGTCAACAACAATCTTGAACACCGGTCTCCTGGTTAAAAGGCCGGTGTTTGTTGAACGCCTTGCGCATTATCGTGTCATTTATATGCCTTTTCGTGCGAACGGGCTGGGGTAATGCGCTGTTATTGGTCAACTTCATCTATAAAGCGGCTTTGGGAGAGAGAGCCGGAGAGATTTTTTCGACTACAATTTTGTTTCCGCAGTACAATTCGGAAACTATTTAACTTTGGAACTTCACATTTGGTATGATGGTTGACAGTGTGGTCTAGTTCCATTAGTTCCGAAAGGGCAAAACCTTTGGCCCTACTTTAGTATGGGTAAAGCAGTGAGCGGGGGTATGTGAGCCATGCTCACTTCTGCCTTGTTATTTTTTTAACAGCAGCAACAGTGATTGAACCATCTGTACGTGTCTGTTAGCATGTTAGCAGAGCAGCTTAAGCAACAACAGATCTGTGCATGTGTTTCTGCTAAAAACTCCATAATTGTTTCCACCCAGTTTTAACAACGAACCCAGAGAAATTGTCTTCAGTGAATCTACTTCACATTTCATTTTTCCATATCATTTATGTGTCACTGCAATCCTGTTAACTATTCTGAAAAGAAATGATTCACAATTTTGACACTAATTTTTTGTTTTACAATGCAATTTCTGAAATCATAATACATATTTTAATTGCAGCACTTCTCTTTGCTATTTTTTTTTTAATTACATAACCAGTGTTTTGTTATCATGAGATTTCCTCTGAGTCACACAGACGGAGAAACTGAATTTCTGCGCCCTTCGAAACAGCTTCTGTGTATTAAATAACATTGTGACTGCAATGAGTGTGTCTCTAAACAATTACTGCATGGATTTATCTGTGATTATTAAAAAAAAGAAAAAGTATTCTTGCTGTATATGCTGAGTAATACCCAACAGACATTTGCTAGAAGCTGATAACTGCAAATGCAAGAACTCAGCAGCGGTGCACTTCTACTCACTGTACCAAATACCTCTGGGTTATTATCACATTTTGCTCAAATTCTAAATAAGGTGTGCTGCACATGAACACACGCACACACACACACACACACACACACACACACTGCTTCTGTGCTGCTGATTTTCTCCTGCCAAATGTGTAATCTGCAGCTTGCTTTGACACCTGTGAGACCTCCACGGCCACCCAATCAACTCTCAATTGTAGAATTTGCCATTTAGCCAGAACCAAGAAAGCTGTTGTTTCAGAGCATTTCACAAAAAACTGAATTGAATAAAGAAAGAAAGGGGGAAACATTTATTTAAGGGAATTTAAACCAGTCACACTAAGTAAGGCTCACACATTACAGCTGTCCAGTTTACATATTCCTCTAGCACCGCACAAAGGCCAAAATGCCAACTTTACACAAAATGTCTCTTAATTAAAGTTGCAGATTACTGTGACTCATTTGCTGAGCACATTCATGCTTATTCCATAGATGCCCTCAATACAAATTTGTGTGTCAGCTGGGCTAGCTGGCACCACACATATAGAAAAATTCTTAACAAAGGTTAGTCGCGTATCATACAAATCATATCATAAAACACAATATTTATTTTCATGTGTAAATATATTTTTTAAGAATGTTAAATTGTGTTGTAGTAAAGACTTTTATCGTTGTGTCTTAGCAGCTTGTTGGGCTAGCCACAGCCGAACATACTGCCCTTTGACTTAGCAGCTGGAAAACCTGATTGTACCCATATAGGAATTCATAAACGTATATATATATATATTACGTATTTTTATATATATTCATTCCATATACAGTACGAGTAGCAGTTAGCCGGCTTAAAGGGTGGGTTCATTATTTTCAGATTTTTTTTTTGTGATTTTATATCATTCTGTAGCTTCCTAGTGGTGTTCCTTATGTATTCAAATCTGAACATTCAAATTTTGATTAATGTATGTATGTTTTAGCATCAACAAACTTTCCCAAGCCCTTCTATAAACATTTTCACACATGATGTAAGTTTCTGCATGATGACGCTGCTACATACACAGTATATACATCCTTATAGTCAGTGTATTAACGTTACATACAGTAACTTAGATGTCGGTTGGCATACTCCCAGTATGGAGAAGCAGACAGGAGTACCGGCAGTAAGCAAAGCAATGTAGTGCTCTGGACACCATGTTAGTTCAGATCTGAAAGTCACACAACAACACAAACAAACTAACCGATTAATGGAGCGGTAGACCAACAACTCCCGTGTTCTAGTAAAAGTAGAGGTAAAAAAACTGTTTTTGTGAATGTAGTCTGGTGGCTTTAAAGACAGCGATGTAACCAATGCACTGGTTACATTATTTTCATTATGTCCACATAAGAGTCTATGGACATGTTTAGCAATTAACAATAGATGAAACTGGAATAATTATGGATTAAATCTAAATCGTTTAAGAGAGATGTAAGATTTACTCAGTTATAATGTATGCACTCTGCCTGAAGAAGTGAGAAACCTAACAAAAAGAAACTTGTGAGAAACCTAACAAAAAGAAACTTGTGACAAAAGGTTAAAGAAACCATCCCATTATTTTCTTTTCTCCATTTTAGACTCTGTACAGCCTCATCTTCAATTTGTAAATTGGATGGACTCTGTGGTACAGTCATCAAAATGAAATCACGCTCACATACTGAGCTACAGTCCCAGGCCTGCCTTGTATTGATACATCCATTATCCTTAATGCTGAAATAGACAACTCGCTATTTCATTTTTCACTAAGGCCACAGAGATCTGTCTCCATCATTTGTTTTCACAATCAGTAAATGCTTGTTCTATACTACTAACCACTGTTCTAAATCAGTCCTCAAGCTACATTAAACAACAGGTAACCATGGCAACAATACTGATGCTACGTTACTGGCAGGGTTCTAATTACACTGTAGGGGGAGGGGGTTTCTGATTGGGAGGGTGATTTGCATGCCAGTGGATACTCATAAACACATACAGAGAGATGACAGATTTATCTCCTGTACGCACAAGGAGAGGAGTGCACTGCCATATATGACCTTGTAGACTACAGTGGCCCAAATCCCCCACAACAATCCATGTAATATCACAATCCATCTAATTTTAGCCCACTGCAATATTACAATAAACACATCTTGTGCCATGTCGCGATCAGTTTTGTCATATGCATTAACACACAGGTGATGAAGTCAGAGCACAGAGCTGCCCACATGCATTGAAAATCAAATGTATCAAACTGAAAATAACAAATCTTAACCATATACCAACTAAGCAAAGAAAATTGTGCATCACATACAGTATATTAAACACATAATCAGAGAGAATAAACCGTAGTGGTCTGTTTACCGGTGTAGTTACTGGAACTATTATTTGATTACTTCATTTTTAAATATTATTTATTGGTATTTATTACTAGAACTATTTGTGAAAGGAGGGTGGGGATGCTGGTGGGGCGAAATGTGGGTGTCTTTGTAATCTATGAAGTGTTCTGTGACAATGCAATTTTGTAAAAAGCGCTATAAAAATGAATCTTGACTGATTGATTGATGTTATATTCTTTATTATACTTTGACAGAAATGGAAGCATTTTTACAACTAGAATGTACAACTTAGATTCAATAGAAAACTCCTGAACAAAACATTTGAGAGCTACGGCACTTAGACTATAGTGCACCAATTTATTGCATGCCCAAATCACATGCAAGTTAACCTTAAAGCAGTGACTCCTGTTCCACTTTAATTTGTTTTTATTTCTAATTCTTATGTAGTTTATTTTATGAATATATAGTATGTATAGTATAATATACAGTATATACTATAATGATCGATTATTTATCCTTGTGGTAACACTTTACTAATGTAATCAGAATCAGTTTAATTAACTATCAATATACCATTTATAAATGATGGTTATTATAAACTATTTATTAACAATGTACACATTATAACATTTTATATATTACGATTTGTTAATGATCATGAAAGGATTTGTAAACCTTTAAGAAATCGCTTGTAAAACATCTGTAAACATTACATAGATAGATGGACCAGAAACCAATTATTAACCATTGACAAAGTATTAACTATCTATCTATAATAATGTTTATAGGGTCTTTACAAAGTAATTATTAACCATTTAACAATGTATTATAATCATCAGTTGCAACTTTATAATAGCCATCCAAATATTGTTAATAGAAGGTTTACAAACCAATTATTAACCATTAACAAAGTGTTACAAATATCTATCTATGTAATGTTTATAGATGGTTTACAAACAATTTCTTTAAGGTTTACAAATAATATCGTAATCATTAACAAATATATAGTATATCAAATGTTATGTTTGATGGCTATTATAAAGTATTACCAACCTTTCAGTATAAGGCAACAATTCATCACAACCACTGCTTATGACAAAAAATAACCAATATTTTCACACAAAAAAAATCCACAATATCTCTTTTGTCCTCAGGTGGCCACCTGGCAGAACAATATGATTACTGACACATTACATGTGGTTTAATGTTTGACAGCATCAGATCTGTAATCAGAGGTGAGGTGCAAATCTGTCAGACAGCTACACACATCTGATTATTTTTGCACTTTTATTTTTCAAAAATCAACGCACTTGTCAAGTTTGATGAGAGAGGGTTTTTCTAGCAGTGGTGACTCCTCACTGAGAGTGCCAGCGCAGCAAAGGCAGCTGTGGTTCAAACAAGTACTCAGTGAAAATGAAAGCAATGCAGTGACAACCTGGCTCATCAGATTTGACAGCTATTTGGACGGATATGTTTCACATTTTAGAGAGGTTTTTCACTGAGTAATTTTTACATCCACATGACAATCACAGCGTTTGATGGGTGGATAAATTGGAAGATCCAAAGTTGAATCAAGATGAAGACATTATAGCCCCCTTTTCCATAAATACTGTATGTGCTGGCTTGACTTGACTCGGTTTGACTGCACGGCTGGCATTTGCATCTCCATTACAACAGGACTACCCGCTTGAAGGTGTGTATAACCGTGGCTGTGACTAGTGGTCAAAAGAGTGACTGTAAAACGGTGTATCAACACATTACATTTCTTATATTCTACACAATAAAAGTCCCCAGTTTCCTCTCTGCAGTATTAGTCGACTTGTATTTGTTGCAAAAATAGCCCCTGTCAAAGCTCCGCTAATTTGGTGATAAACATCATCATTTAATTTCCTATAAATTCTTCACTTAAAAGTCAGTCATTATTTTGTTATTCAAAATAGCATTATTATGAAGCAGCAAAATCAGGAAATGTTGGTTTTTCATCAGCAGCAACTTTACACAACTCTTATAGCTTACAGCTGAAAGCAAAACAGTAACAATAAAGCAGATTGTCAGCATTGCCGCCATATTGGGCAGGTCAGGACTGGCCTGTAAACACATACAAGTGAATAGGAGAGTTGCCGTTTTTCTGGATAAAAAGTACTATAACGTTTACATTTCATCAACCAATTTTAATGAGTCGTTTTTATATTCAAGCCTTTATGATCTACCAGGAGTAGAAAAAGACAGTTTTGTCTCCAGTTACTTAAAATCTCGATACTAGGCTATAATCGCTGCTTGACGCTCAAAAAAGTGTTTATCAGCGTTGGCTAAGATTGATGTTACATGAACTGAATTACTTACGTGGTGGAAAATAGTTAATTTTTCTGAGAGTTAACGTTACTGTTCATAAAGCCAAGATGACATCAGCATTATTGTTTGCGATATTAAACACATATCGTAAATTTCAAGTTTTAAACACATTATGTTAGACATTAAGATCTATAAGCTAACATTAGCGTTTGTTGAGGATTAACTAACAATAACAAACACTAGCTAGCTCTTATCTGATGACCTACAGAAGCAAATGTTTTGTAAAGATGTAACTTGAACTGTAATGTTGATGATGTGAAATATTCTTTAAGGAAAATGTGTTATGAGAGCACAACTTTTTAATACCGTATCAACAGACAGACCGGACGGTGATCTATGAACCGGAAGCAGTAACATAACATTATTGAACCGTTTTCTCTCCAAAAGTTTTTTTTGAGGGGGAATCTAACTTACAGAACTCCACGTAGATTATAAAAGCTTGAATATAAAATGTAAATTGAATGTAAATGTTATTTCAGAAAAATAGCAGCACCCCCGTTCACTTGTATGTGTTACAGGTCAGTCCTGACCTCCCCAATATGGCGGCGACGTTGACGTGCGATCCAAAGGACAATGCGGCATCTGTGTATATATATCTATGGCTCAGGCGCACTTTGGCCCGATTCCGGAGATGGTCCATTTTGGTAGTGGCTTGCTAAAACTGGTAATGGAAACACAAATTAGCGCGGCATAGTTTGACTCAGCGCGGCCAAAATTGCCAATGGAAAAGCTCTTTATGTTGGCGACGTGATATAATCACATGCTGTAAATTCATATCAAATTGTTTTTGAGATGGTTCATAGATGGGTTGGCACTTGAGTATTGCTTTGTAATGAAAACATGATTTTATCATTGCTCAAACTTGCATGACTTTAATCTCAGACAGGATTTAAACTATTTTAAACCATGAAAATCATTTTTGATCTTACATCATTCCCTTGATGTTTTCAACAAAGCGCCTTCAAAGCATTG
Source organism: Hozukius guyotensis (assembly GCA_916700995.1). NCBI lineage: Eukaryota > Metazoa > Chordata > Actinopteri > Perciformes > Sebastidae > Hozukius > Hozukius guyotensis. Next base: position 121,118 of record CAKALU010060816.1, read on the forward strand.
TCAGTGGCAACCACATGATCTCCCAGGACACGGTAATCTCCTGTGAGATGCAATCAGCCTGAAGACACACTCGGCTCCATCAGAAGGACCAGTTGGTAATCAGAGCCCTGGAGCATCTATGTGACAATTATGATTGAGATTACACTTCAACCTTATATACAAGCTACTTCTGATCCCTCAAGAGCCACCTGCAGCATTGTTTGTTCATTTCATATTATTTCATAGCATAAACAAACTTGAAGTGACAAAAGACATTAGTCTTCTGGCGCCCACACACACTTGTAGCAGCTCAGATGGGGAAAGTGAGGCTGCAGACTTATTTCCAGATAAGCAAAGACAGACTGAGCACACCAACAGCTCCTTGGCTTCAAGTGTGTCTGAGGACAGGGATGTGTTTTCATTAGTATGGCTCTGCAATCCAGTACATTGGATTTGAAATGAAACAGTGAATATGAGGTTGAAGTGCTACTTTTCAGCTTTAAGGGTACTTAAGGGAATTCGCATCCGTGATATGTTAACAGTGTGTTTGGTAGCCCTGTTTCACATGCAGAGTCCAACAGTTTCAGGACACTGCAGCAAGACATTCAGGTTCATTTCTTCTCTTAAATTAGTTTGTAAAAATGGAATAAGAAAAATAATATATATATATCTTTTTTACTAATTGGTAGTTTCGTCTGTGGTAGAATATAAATACAGACAATCCCAGAATGATAAGTGATTATGTAGTAAGTGTTGACCTTTCTTCTTAGAGCCCCTCTGTCTGTCTGGGCCCCCTAGTGGCAAGGAGGCCCGAGGCATGTGCCTAGAATGCCTGTGCACAGATCCGGTGTTACACAAGAATATGTGACCATCAGCATCTGTGATCGCAGAGAGCTGGCAATAAATGAAGTCACCATTTCTGACGTCTGTCGTCAGAAAATGTGACCCTTTTTGTGAATACAAATTACAAATTACAAGTATTAAAATACATTTATGTTTTTTACCAATTTAGTTTTGTGTGTTTTCTCTCATGTGTTTCACATGGGTTTACATTAGAGTTACTTGAAAGCCCGGTTCGTCACATATTGTTGCTAAAGGGCAACAGTATGTTGGTTTCGTGCATTGGTTTCCATTGCTGAGGGGTGCTGCCCAATTGGCGGTATTTGTTGAGTTAGGAGAGAGAATGTGTTGTTTTTCTGAGCCATTACAGCATCTTCCATGGAAGGAGTTGGGGGTGAGTAAGTTGAGTAAGAGGGCGGATATGGTCAGGTGATGGGTATGGTGGGAAAGGGGTTACTCCAGTACAGGAGGGAGTGGCTGGATCTGAAATGACAGGAAAGCTAGTTAGTAAGTGCATGGCAGGGAAAAACAGAGCAGAATGAATTATAGGAGCTGACTGAAGTTGTGACAGATACACAAAATTCTATGATATCAATCTTGTCCATTAAATTGAACTCCCATAGATGTGCAAATGCACCTAACCTGCATTTAAAGATCAGTCAAACTATTATTCAGTTTTTAAGTGTACACATCATTTCCACACCTGGCACCTGCCATCCATCAATAAATCTTTTCAAAAGACATGTTTTATTAAACTTCCAGCACTTTCAAATGTCACTGGCTTTCATTGGCAGGGCTCAATGCAATGGGATTCTGTGATACAGGGAATTACTGTCAGAAGATAAATAAATAGTCATTCATTTATCAAACACAAATTAAAACCAAGGACTAGTGACTGTCCAGGTGAAAATTTTGGCACATGGCCTGAGCTTGCATCTATTTTTGCATACAAATACATTATTTAGTAGTCCTGTTCTCACTGGACCTGATGTTTCATCTCATTAATGTCATTTTAATCCGGTCTCCATTGGGCAACTCTGGTGTATTCACAACGGCAGGAGACAGGTCCAACACATTCTCACTCCCACTCCCTTGGTCAGATCCCCTGTGCATCGGAGACCACCGTACGTTACTTTTGGGGCGGACCAGTAACAGCATGTCAATATACGCTCGTTATATGCTTTCAAAATAATAATTTCCTTTCAAAATAAAGGTTTAGGCAACACAACAACTTAGCTAGGGTTAGGAAACGGTCGTGGTTGACGTTATCTTCACTGACTAGCGACTCAAGGGACTGAGGACAACGGCGAGTCACAAGAATATCGACTGACGTGAGAAATAAGTCAACGTTATTTTTAGTTTTACACGCGACACGAACACCGGTCTCTTGGGTGAAAGTTGTTTTGACCCGCCCGCCCTGAACGGACTCTCATGCTATTAATACTACGTCACTTCCCACTGTCGTATAACGCCGCAGGTGGGTTTACATTGGAGTTAGTTGGAAGCCCGGTTTGTCACATACTGTTGCTAAAGGGTGCCTCTGTGCGTCGGTTTTCGATGCCGAGGAGCATTGCCAAATCGGCGGTATTTGACGAGTTGGGTGTGAAACCGGATTGGTCAGGTCAGGCCGCATAGGTTGCTTGAGGGCGCAATATGATGGAGATGGATGAGGTTCTCTTTGGGTGAAAGAAAGCATGCACAGAGACAAACCACAAACTGTATAAAATATGGACGTAGTCTCCGTGACATCATCCAAAGGTTTCTGAAGAGCTGTTGTGAAGCTCAAAGTGGGTGGTTTTGGCCGTCGCCGTCTTGGCAGTGTCGTCACTACCCGGCTAATCCAAAAATGGGCAAAGAGGTGAATCACAGCAGCTAGCGACCTGGTAAGAAAAATAACCCCCTGTACAGTTGAAATGAACAGGGAAATTAGCTATAGAGACCAAAAACGTTTTTTTGTACTAGGCTGTAAATATGTTAATTTCTGCTGTCAAGTTGGGCATTTTAATATGGGGGTCTATGGGGGTTGACTTCCTTTAGGAGCCAGCCTTAAGTGACCATTTGAGGAACTGCAGTTTTTGGCACTTCCACGTCTGCTTCATTTTTCAGCACGCTTGAGCCAAACACACATACACATACACTCACCTTCGTGCTCACTTCCATAAAAAGCATCCTCGCCATGGGATTCAGCTGATGAGTCATTAATTTCCAGACATCTCTGGTGTACAAGTACCGCCACATGCTTTTGACAGTAACCCTCTAATCCTGCCCAGAGGTCCACTCCACAGAATGTGATGGTGCATTCTTCATCCTCATATAAATAAATCCCCCACTCAACATCTGCTCAACAGAGAACAGCATGATGTAGTAACTTTGTTGAAGGGCAAGAATTATAAGGAAACATGTAACCCATTTTAACTATTCATAACATACAAAAACATTTATATCTATTTGTAATACAGGCAGTGTTAATATACATGGTCATATGGACTGTAGTATGACATATAGCTGTGCCAACAATAAACTCCACTATGTCTGATACCATACCTTCTGCATATGTGTCCCACTCATCTGATTATGAAGCTACTACACATATCTCCGTCTTTAGTTTAAAGGCATAGTCACCAGTCTGAGCTGCAAACAAACAGTGGAACTTGGTAAAAAGTTCATTGTTAGTAATAGCCTCCAGTGGATCAAACTTCAGTCACATGGTCAGAGCAGACAAAGGCTTCCACAGTCTCAGTGGCGGGAGGACTATTATTCTCTGAAGTTTCACAGCTCTCTCTTGGTTCCCTCTAACCCTAGCAGTGAACATCAATTGGTCTTATTTTTATATATATAATTAGAATTTTTTCAAAAGGAAAAAAGAAGTTGAGTCCTTCCCTCCTGACCTCTACCACAGAGGAGAATGGAGCCGCTAAGCATCCTAGAGTCTCTCACTCTCTCCATGGGTCTGCCCAACACCACATGCTGATGCTGGAAAGATATTAAATGCAAGATAAAACCGGGAAACGAAGTGCTGTCACTGAGGCTGGGGGCTCTATGAAAATGACTGATAGACTTTCATCATATAGAGGAACTCCCGTCTCTACTTGGAAATGCTCAGTAAACTCTAAATTTTGATGCGAGAATGTGACGGCATAAAATGGAATTGGAGCCGGCCTATCAGAAAACATACGGTGACTGCATGATTGGATCATTATCCAGCTTGTCCGTGCTAGCCCTCGGCTGGTCTGAATAAATCATGATGTACTGTAATTCAGCCAGGTGGGGCTTAGAAGTCTTTTATTTTGACACTTATTTTACAGCATTAGACTGGGAATGGATTTCCTTTGGTGGGGTGATTTATTTAACGGCCCAAAAAACGGAAGAATAACTTGTGCAATTCAGCAGTTTACAATTAGGCAGCAGTGGCCAACAAAACAGGCAGGGGAGAAGGAACACACATCAAGAAAGAGTCGAGGAGACTGAATTGCACAGGGAAGGAGAGGACCACAATTCAAAATGAAAACTGCTGGTGAAAAAGTACATTACAACTGAAATAAAATAAAAAACATGGTATGGAAATCAACTGATACTACATTTTACACAAAAACTCAAATGAAGTTAAATCATAAAATTGATGTTATTTGAATTTTTCAATGCAAGCAGACCTTGACTTGATGAAACTACTTTATATTAACAGGGGGAAAAAAACAAACTTTAATAGCAAAATGCTTAAAGGTATACTATGCAAGAATGAACTAAAAAACAATGTATAGACTGAAAAAAAATCCCTCTCAATCTTCACATATGACCCACTACGTAGAAGTGTGTGGTGGTGTCTGTGTCTGCAGAGACCCTGCAGCCCTCTGCCTGTAGTTTCTCTTTCGTTCTTCTTTTGCTGTACTCGGGACGCTACTGGCCGTCTGCAAACAGCCTTTGGGCCCCACGTGGGGGTGTAAGCCCCAGCCAGTAACAGCGCACAGGGTGTGCAGCCCGTTCAGGTGGTTAAATACTGCCGCTTTGTCACGCCCCTCGGCTTCTGATACTGAGGCACGAGCCCCCCCTCTACTCTGTTAGATACAAAGCAGCCATATTTCACGGATGAGAACGGGTTGTTCTATATGCATGTGCTCCAGTGATCCACTGCTCCTCTTTGTGCTGTCAATGCAGCTATGATTGGTGTGTGTCTGTAGTTTGCCGAGAGCAGTGCTGAGCCACAGCCAGCTGACATAAAGCATGCATTCATTCAAAATCCGGCAACTCGGCTCCTTCCCGCAGAGTTAGTTGTGTGTTTAAGAACGTAACCGCCGGGAAACAATCAGAAAATAACGTTTAATTTCTCCGATTTGCTGCTTTGTTCTCACTAATGCCGCTCCCTCTCTTCATTCACTCTATAGCTCGCTCCGCCATCGCTGCTGTCTCTCTCCCTCTCGGCTGGTTGAGCTGCGGAGGTGTGGCCAACTTTGAATGCGGTGTGTTTACAACCAGCAACCGACAACAGTTACATATTATACCTTTAATGCTAATGTCAGTTAACATGCTAACATGCCCCCAATGACAATGCTAACATGCTGACGTTAAGCAAGTATAATGTTTACCATGTTCATCTAGTTAAGCATGTTAGTATGCTAACATTTGGTATTAGCAATAAACAGAAAGTGCAGATGAGGCTGATGGACTTGCCGGCCAACCGACCGACCAACATTGCCATCCCCGGAGCCATGGCGCTGTGGCTAACATTTTACACTACGGTTTAGTTACCCTTTTTAAAGAGGACCTATTATGCTTTTGTGCTTTTTCCCTTTCCTTTAGTGTGTTATATAATTTTTGTGCATGTAAAAGATCTGCAAAGTTACAAAGCCCAAAGTCCAAAGGGAGTTACTCTCCCCCACAGAAACACTTCTCCTGAACTGCCTGAAATGCCTTGCTTGATGTCCCGCCTTTTCTTACGTAAAGTGGTGATGTCACCAAGTAACACATTTGCATAATACCTGCCTGACAGCTAGTTTGGCACGCCCTCAGACAAAGCTAGCTAGAGCAGAGCTGGAGCAGAGTTCGATGGACCAATCATAACAGAGGGCCAGCTGACCAATCAGAGCAGACTGGGCTTTTTGGGATGGGGTGGTGCAGGATTTCAAACAGAAGGTGAAAAGAAGGTCTACAAAACAGCCAATACAAGAAAAATAAAGTGATTTTTGAACATTAAAGCATGTAAACATGTTCTAGTAGAAATATGAGCTTGAAAATTTGCATAATAGGTCCTCTTTAAATCACTGGAGCAGTGGAGACTTGGCCATGAAGACTGAAAAAAAGGCAAATGAGTAACATACACAAGGGCGTTCATATGTAGAGAAACATAGAGGGAATACAAATGTATATATGCTAATCAAATCTGAAACTATATGGTGTAATATTTGTGCCACAGAAGTCATCATGGCTGCTTTTGTCATCCACATGGCATACTGCAAGTGTAGTAGAGCACATTTGAGAAAGAAAAGGGTGTTTCAAAGTCATGTATCCCCTTTTGGCATACCAGAGGAGAATGTAAGAAATTTCTTTTTGAAATCACACCATACTGAAGTTACTGGATGAGATGGAAGACGATCTGGAGCCAAAACAAAGCCACACATACGTGTGGTAACAAAGCTTCTTTCCACACTCGGCATATATCCATCCTGTTCCTGTGCTCATTTAATCTTTTTTCACAAGTGTTCGCTCTGCTTCCAAAAGTCAGCTGCATGAAGAGTCCATACATGTTACATTCCCGACGGATCCACTTGCCCTACTGGAAGCCTAGCAGCGATTTTATAGAGGAGCCAATTTTCCAAATGTGCTGGGTGCAATTTACTGCACTCATTTTCAGGTTATAACCCCATCAGCACATGGGCACAGTATACTGAAATAGAAAGTACACACACCTATATGTGACCAAATCATCAACACAATTGTGGTTGCAAAATATAGCAGCATTTACTCTAACATTTATCTCGATGTATTCAACTTTCTTGCAATGCTGTTGTACCTGATGATACCGTAGCACTCTGCAGATTCCAGGACTGCACGTGGGAAATTGCGGAGGTGTGTGCACCGCTCCCTCCCCCATCCTCTTATGGCCCTTATCACTCCACTTCTGTTTTGAGTGACACTCAATTTGAAGTGTCAGTAATGTATTGGAAAGGGCCATTCACAGGTGAGGGATCCGAGGTGAGAGAGGATAAAAATTGGGATGCACTTCTCTCCGTCATCAATTCACATTGACACGCTCCCATCACCAGCCAGGCTGAAGCCACAGATATGATGTGCGTTGTTATTGTCATCATAGATTTGCGGTATTCCACAAAGTAATGCGTTTGGTAATGACATTGCTGGAACTGCTGATCCCAATCTGCAGTCTCTACTGAAAGGTTCAAAGTAAAGACTAAAATATTCTTTAGGAAAGTACTGCTTTGTTACTCATTCACATTCTTACAAACTCATATTTCATCATGGTTGCAAATTTCACCACAAGGGCGAAAAAACGTGTTGTTCGTTGCAGTATTCTCCAAAACGCCAGAGGGTGTACAAACAAACGATTGACCAGTCGATTGACCTAGTGTGAGTAGTACTATGGAGTGCTAATAGTACTACCTTGTTTACTCCATTGCTTTCAATACTGCAACAAACCAATTTCCTTGATGTCCTTCTGTGAACTTCCATGTTACATTATCTTGAGTTCATCACCTCAACCTAAAGCAAAGCTGTATGTTTTTTAGGATAAACTTTTTTTTTGCCCCAGCTTTTCACATTATCTAACAAACAGATCAATTTTAGAGGACGGCTTAGATTCATGCTCCCCGGACAGTCGCTGGATGATGATGATGATGAAGCCCACAGCAGAGTGAGCAATATAACACTTTCTAGAAACTCAATAGTGCAGACGTGAGTGAGACTTCACATGGAGTTCTAAGTCAATACATTGTGTGGATGGCATCCATCACAAAGTGGGAAGAATCACACCCACGGACCGCAGAAACCTGCTATAGCACATCCATCTAGGTGACCAATCAATTTATTTATACTGTAAAGCCACTCAGGGCCATATGATGGGGTCAGCAAAAAGTTATTCATTCTTCTGACATGCACTTACACCACTACTACATTTGGTCCAGATAATCATGGTCTCTTGGGGGTTGAATCCTGATGACTTTTATTGATGACCTGACGTTTCCTCTAGTGCCACCATAAGTTTGACACTGTTTCTTTTTAGTGAAGCGTCTCGACAGCCAGAAGATGGATTGCTATAATGTTTGGTTCAGATATCCATGGTCCTTAAAAAGATCTATCGTGATGTCTTTAGTGATCCCCTTACTATTAATGCAGTGCCACCAGCAGGTCAAGGTTTTCACCTATCCAGTGATATATCTTAACATCTAGATGGATCGACACTATTGGTGCCTTCAAATGAAACTCGTGAGCTCGTGTTTACAACATGGGAAGTCGTGGCAAAAAAACATGCAGTTTTTTAAATGCGGTATAACTGTGCTATTTTCGCCTATTCTAAATGTTGTATCTGAATATTTCTGCATCCTGGGGTCCCTAAACAGTCTTGAATTACATAAATTGGGTATCACTGTAAAGACTATTGTGGATCCAGTGAGCCCAATTATATTCATGTGTGATGATTTTAGTCCCCATAGTAGCCATTTCATTGTAGTGAGACCACTTTTTGAACCTTGACCTCACTGTATAAAATTACCTGTTGTGACCTCTAGGATAATCACAGCCTCATGAAACTTTACAACCACAAACTACAATCCTAGGGCATTCAGAGGATGGTGATGGATGGTTTTCAGATGTATATTGACAATAAGGGGGCTTTTGAGCAGTTTCCAGAACAGAAGCGCTCGCCATCCAATCGTTGAAGAATGCAATTCTTGCAGAAATCTCCAAAACGTGAAAAGTTTTTGATACCAAATCACAGCATGGCTTTTTCTTTGGTGTTTCTCAAGGTCTCGGTGTCTTAATGTGGTATTTTTGAGGGATTATTGATCATTTTTATCAATTCTCAAGTGGTAAAAAAGGTTACATTTTGCAGTAAATCTGTGTAACAAATCAATCCAAAAATTGCTGCAACAATTTATGAGTCAAAATAGAGCATGGGAATGACCATCGAACACTTATATTGTCATGTTCTACACTCTTATACACTTTACACTTTCACAAGTTATTTTAATTGATTATTATGTTTTTATTTCTTATTAATGACTGGAACAACTTGACACACAGTGCTGAGCTGCATCTCAAATTAATCTTCAGGTTCCCAGCTTTCAGATGATGTACACCACTTCTATGCGACATCTACTGTTGACTTTTTATCTACCTCTGAACATCCCCTGACCCCTACCCTACCTCTCTAAATAATAGGGCAGGATGGTAAGGGGTTAACCGTGTGGATTCTGCTGAGTCTGACTGTGTTTCACAGAATCTTGTTTGATTTAAGGGGATCCATTTGATGCAGGTCAAGTTTATACATGTATAAGATTAGGTGCACGTCTCCGAATTAGAGGACTGTGGCCGTTTAGTTAATGCGTTTGAAGTATTGGTTTGGAATGCGCTGACGGCCCGTTAGGTGTTTACTGTCAGTGTGTGTTTCTGTCTGTGACAGACTAATTAAATAAAGTACAAACTGGAATATCTTAACAGACAGTCCACACTTTAAGAAGAGGCAGGAGAGAATCTGAAATGACATTTTCACCGGTGAGTCTCCCTTCTGCCCGCCTCTCTCTGACCTGAAATGAATTGCCTACCAGAGAAGGGAAATACATCATTACAAGAGTTCAGTTCAAATATATGGTGGTGGCATCCAAGGGGCTATTTTCTCTGCCTGGTCCACTCTTCATACATCTGTGACTAACTCACTGAGACAAGACATCTCCTGTCATGCATATTCACTGGGCATCAATCTCAACAGTCCTCTCACTCTAATGCTGCCCCCCCCCCTGCTCACTAAAATAGGGCTTTGTCAATACCAATGAGAGAAAACCAGAGGAACCCTCAGGGGGGTGCCTCATGTGTTTTAAGCTCTATTTTTCCTCTCAGTCCTTCTCTTTCCCCCCTCCCTTTCCTTTTCACTCCAAATTCCATTAAACATTTTGAAAATTTGATGTTCTGTTCAGGCATTTAGGGACCAAGTTGAAACAGAAATAGTACATAATGACTCTGAGGTTTAGTTTGGGCTGGGCAAAATAATGATTCTAACTGCTGAAGTCAGCCGATTAAGAGCACCTTCCCCCCCTGTGTATCAGTACGTTGCTGTATATTGTTAAGGGTGTATGGACTGGAATTACATATTCCAACAGTAAGCATTTGCTTCAGCTGCTGCACTCACAAATGCTGATCCCTAATTACACAAACATAGCCATTAGGATCTTAATTCAGAACCCGAATCCTCCCTCCAGTGGCACTGCGTGCAACTGAAACATTACTACTATACAAGACAATGGAAAGATAAATGATTGCAGGCATCACAGGTTTACTCTGCCATCAGTCACCTTCTACAGTCAACACAGCTTGATACAAGTAGAGAGAACTCCAAGATGAACTACAAACACAACAAGTTGAGACATATTCTTCTCCAGTCCCATACCAGTCAATCAAGTTATGGACCATTCCCTTCTGTTGGTTACTGTTCATCTTAAGGCCTGTACACACCGGGGGTGTGATGAATAAATTATATCCATCCATTATCCGTAACCAGCTGACATTGGGCGAAGGCGGGGTACACTATCACAGGGCTGACACATAGAGACAGACAACCATTCACACTCACATTCACACCTACGGGCAATTTAGAGTCGACAATTAACCTGCCTGTGGGAGGTTACCGGAAAACCCGGAGAAGACATGGAAACTCCCCACAGAAGGGCACCAAGCTGGGTTTGAACCTGCAACCCTCTTGCTGTGAGGCGACAGTGCTACCCACTGCACCACCGTGCAGCCCCGAATAAATTATATTAAAATGCAAAATACTCGCCTGCGAATATTTCACATCAAAATTATTCATACTGGCAGCGTTGCAAATTTGAAACAGTTGGTCAATAAAAGGTTCAAGGCCACAACCGGGATCCTATTGACTCAGAGTAGCGCCTCGCAGTCTGTCTGAGGTAAATTGTTGCCTAAATTGCCTAAATTACTGTAAGCTATTTTTTTTTTCCTTTTAGCAAAATGTTCTGAGTTATTTTGCATCTGGTAAACAGTTACACAGTGTATATGTCTAGGGCTTTTATTGTGAAAGGTAAGAATGGAAAGAGTGGATCTGGTGTGCGCTGCCTTTGTTTAAGGTTGAAGGGAGTTATAAAGTTTGCCATCTTGGTCCAGACTACAGCAACACATTCTCACTCCCAGTTCGTCAAATACAGCCGTTAACCCTCTTGCGTTAGTTAGGCTTAGGAAACGCTTTTTATTTTTATTTAATGATAGGGACGGTGATAGTTATGAAAGAGGGAGAGAGAGAGAGGGGATGATCTGCAACATAGGGTCACAGTTCAGATTCGAACCCCGGGCCACTGCGGTAAGGTCTCAGCCTTGATACATTGGGCGCCCACTCTACCAGGTAGGTTGCCGCGGCGCCCCGAAATGATCGTGGTTGACGTTAACTTCACGTGACTAAAGACTGACGTGTCAAAATAAGTCAACGTTACTTTTGGTTTTACATGTGAAACGAACGCTGGTCTCCATGTTGAAAGTCTTGTGTTTGTTTGACCCCTCCACCACCCCTCCTGCTCACCCGCCCTGAATGGACTCTCGCGCTATTGATACTATGTCACTTGCTCCGACCGTCAAATAGCGCCACAGGTGGGTTTATATTGGAGTTAGTCGAAACACCGGTTTGTCGCATACTGTTGCTAAAGGGTGCCTCTGTGCGTTGGTTTCCGATGCCGAGGGGGCGCTGACCAAATGGCGGTATTTGACGAGTTGGGAGTAAGAACGGGTTGGATCTATCTCATCATATCGCTTCCACATTTGTGCAGTCATGTCTCATGGCTTATTTGGGGCTTGTTGCAGCTTCAGCGGGGCTCTCGGCTACAAGGATCACCAGGGGCTCCGTGTGGGTGGTTTCACTTTTCATGTTGACATGTTGATTGAAAACGTAGCAATGTATCCGGTCCCGTCTGAGAGTGCTTCATATTGCTACTGGCCTAGCATTTAGTTTTAACCAAAGAGCTTCATGAGAGGGAGGTGTGTATACGAAAAAAAGACATCGCTACTTGGATGTAGTAACTTCAGTTCTACAAGAGGATGTGTCTACCTCTATACCCACTTTGTTCCTTGTTCTCGGTTCACTCAGTTCAACGGTAGATGAGAAGACATGGCGCCAGCTGATTCATGACCATAAATATCAAAGTGTGTTAGATGGCTATGCAGGTCCTCATAGAACTGGACTAACACACACTCATTGCATTTAGGGAACTTGTATTTATCTGTCCTGTCTTTCTTGCAGCAGCAGCTATTTAAAATATGCACTATTAATAGTTCAGTTGCTGTCAGCCAGCCTTTAGTCAGGATAAAGAGTATTGAATCCTGAACTTTTAAGCACCTCAAGTTCACCTCCAAAAAAACACCACATTTCTCCTCTTTTTAGCTCCTGAAACACTTTCTACGAATGTCAGTAAAGACTGAAAAATGTGACTTTTCTTGAGAGAAATCCATGACAATGGGAACCTGGCATGTGGTGCTGGAAGTAACTATTAACATGTCACAACATTCACTGTCTTGGGACATCAGCTTTGGGGTCAGATGGGGTCAGGTGCCAACCATTATCGTGTAGTAACAGAATAGTAAAAGTCTCCATTTAAGCATTCCACGCGCCGATATCTGCTGTCATAGTGAGGTTGCAGCGGTTTCAGTCATCAGAGGTTTGGAATGTGTCAAAGAAGGAAGGTTATGCTTTCATTGCACACATTGTGCGGTGTGTCGTTGTGGGGGTAGGTGCAGTGGGTGTTCTAATACAGAAGGGCTCAGAGTTCAGTTTAGAAAGCCGGGAACTTTAGCAGCTGGTGACAGTAGAATGTCACTGCTATTGATTAACACCCACAGATGGGGTCATTTTCTGTTATCGTAGGGTGCATTTAAAAATATATATATATGCACTGTTGATAGCAGAATCCAGAACTGACTTGTGCTTCGGTGGCCCACACACAGCCTCCATCATTAGGACTGTGGGAACGCGGAAGGTGGCTTTGTGGAGACGCGCTGATGAAACGGATCACACACCTCCATTCTCAAGTTTTCACAGGACTCACTAGGTGGATGCTATAAAAATGCCAATTTATTTAAGTTTCTACGACTTGGAAATACCTTTATCAGCATTTAAAGAAAAACAACAAACCAAGCTATTATCTTGCTTCAACAGAAGTGAATGAGTCCTATGGGAACTTCTTTAGCAGTGAGACAATACAGAGTTAGAAATTTGTTAACTTTCTCAGTTTTTTAGTTTGTGGAATGCAGTTCACGCTATCATAACTTCACACCATACGTTTTTTAACTGTAACATATCATAATCCATTGTATTTAACATGCATTATTTGATTGTTCTGACCAGGGCAGGCTCTTGCTTCCTGAATATGGATAATGATCCGGATCGCCACCAAAAACTAATGGATTATTCATTGTACCACACCCCACCCCTTCAAAAAATTCTATTCAAATCCATTACAAACTTTTGGAGTAATCCTGCTAACAGACAAACAAACCAACAAACCAACACCGGTGAAAACATAACCTTCAAGGCCTTGAAGGAGGTAACAATTGGTCACGTTACTCTGACTAGAACAATAAAAGCGGTAACTTCCTTTTACCTCCGCATAGACTCAAATGAAGCAAATATATCAATTCTGGTATTAAAAAATATATTTCAAAATTGTAAAAAAAAAAAGTAGGTGAATTGATTTTTTTTCCCACCCCTAATATGTATGTATGTATTGATTTATCATTTTTGAATGAAGATGCATAATATAGTTCATATTGACTTGTATTTATTGAAGCTCTTGTGAGTGCCAATCTTGCACTGCATATTGTAGCAGCATTATTTCTAACAAATTGCTTTTCTTTAGAAAAACTTGAAAACTCTCCCAACACGGATTCCTGCTGCTGCGGTGGCTGAATGTTCAGCACGCTGCCGCTCAGCTCACATTGGTGCATGGAAAAAAAAAAAAGAGAACTTAATGAAAACACTGAATGGCCTTTATTATGAAACAAGGGAGCAGACAATCATGCAAACCAATTTATTTTGTTTGTGCTCAGCACATATAACGCAAAATCAATATTCTCCAAACAAAGTACGGCACGGTACACACTCTTCTTGTTGTGCAATTATGTAAGTCAAATGCAATCATTGGGCACTTGCCTGTGTCCACTTTTCCTACATGGACTCCAAGACAAAACGGACATTGTTTGATCCTTTTTACAGCAGTTATTCGAGACGCAAACCTGTCCAATAAGTGCGATTTCACTCTCATATAGCACACAATGGTAGGTAATTACTGCTGTTGCAAAACATTTAACACTCGGACCGCCATAATCAATGCCATTTAACGTTGTGGTTCCAAAATTTGAATGATTGCATCATCATGTATGTTCGCCTCCTGTCCTGACTTTTCCTAAATATGTCTTTTGCACATGCTTGAATTGTCATAATGAAACTATAACATTTAGAAAACCAAATAAATGTCTTTTTTTTTTTTTTCATTACAAAAGTCCCCTTTAGTCACCAGAAGTAGCGCCGATTAAAGTTGGTTCTCTCCTCTGGCAGCCAAATTGATGCATTTGCATAATGGCCGTATAAGTGCACTGAGACAATGAATGGGACTTTTTTTGCACGCCAATAACTGCATGCACTTAATCACACTAATGTATGTAGGCCCACAGTATTCATCATATCATATATGTAAAATATCAGAAAAGAAAGCGAGAATAATCACACTTTTTGTCTAACTATTAGGGATGTCAAAGTTAACGCAAATAAACTAATTTCTTTAATGCATTAACGCGATTTTTAGGTTGTAGCAGGCTCAGTTTTAAAGCTAGAGTGAAGATACTGCATCATATGAAACTACAAAAAACCTAAGGAATCATTGGTACCATCCATGTCATACTAGCTTGTCGTGAAGGAGGTTAAATAACGCTCCAAACTTACACTAAATTTTGGCGAGGAAAAACTGTCATGGCCATTTTCAAAGGGGTCCCTTGACCTCTGACCTTAAGATATGTGAATGAAAATGGGTTCTATGGGTACCCACGAGTCTCCCCTTTACAGACATGCCCATTTTATGATAATCACATGCAGTTTTTTGAATGCAGTATAAATGTGTTATTTCCATAAGTTTCTGCCATATGAAATAAAATGTTTTGGTAGGATAATAGTAACTTTTTTATCTGTGAAATATTACCGATTTTTAAATAATTTTCCGCAACCCGAAGAAAGTTTTGCAAATATAAAACCTAAAAAAATTATAATACAAAGAGTCATAATCAACCTTGTTTGTAGTTTGAAGTGTCCTTTCAACGGTTTTACAGACGTCTCTTTTACAATGGTGGTCTATGGGGAAAATTATTTTCGGGCCGCAGGGGGGATTGGAAGAAAGGCTGAGCAGCGGAGCCGTATCCAGGGCTTATGATACATCCATGAGTACAGCGCATGCTAATTCTGGTCTTGATTGTCATTGTGGTCTTTTGAAGTGAATTTTTTGTTGTTTTGTTTTTTGTTAGTTTCCTTTGATAGATTGATCTAACCTGAGAATAATCTACTTGGCGATTTAAATTTGGTTCATTGACAATTTTGAATGTATTATTAAAATGATTTCATTTTCTTAACGCCTAAGAAATGAAGATGCATTTATGACAGTGCTCTGAGTAGAGATAAATTATTTAATCTCCCTCTCTGTATATTTAACCTCGTGCTGCTGCTGCTGTGTGTTAATCTGACAGCATTCAGTTCACACTTGTGCTGGGTTGGAAGTGAAATGTTAATGTCACATGGTCCAACCTAGTAATATTCAGACATGAGACAGACATGTGTAATTGGTATCACATCCCTGTAAAGAGACACTTGTAGAGTATATAAGGGGCTTATGTCTTTACTTTGAAAGAGCAGCCAGGCAGAGTGATGTGAAACAGTGTGAGGGGAACACAAGTGGTGAGCAAAGACTCCATGCAGGCTGGAAATGGCTTTAACAAGCAACACTGTGTTCTCTTAGATTTTAGTGGAAGTGGGTCATTATGGTTCTATATAAAACCACTATACGCATACTTCCAAGAATTGTCTTTTGTCTGCGTGTATTCCATTAAAATAACCACACGCTCTCTCCTGACAGGCACTAGTAGAAAAGGCTCCAAATGAGTTAAAAGCCTGCTGCGTGTCCTCAGCTCACCCACCTGTCAGTATGGTACACTTCACCTTGACAGACACAGTGGACAGGGCCTTCTTCTACAGGCAGATGAACTTAAAACCTGTCCTCTGAGACTTTATTCTTTTCCTCTCTTCTATTCCATATTTAATCATATGGCCTCGCAAAGATCAAGACGTCTTTTACATAAGGCCTGACCCCAAAAAAATGTATCATAATGACAAAGAAAATGCATAATAAGACTCTAAAGTCTAAAGCCCTACTTTCCCCTAAAGGCTGCAATGTTCATTATATCGCACAGTGGGGGATTGGAAGAAATATTCTGTATTTCAGTCAAATTTTGTATTCACATTATGAGTAGGTTTCAAATCGTAGCTGGCAGCTGGCACGAACAAATAATCACAGTCATTTGGAGGACGGACAAATGACCTGAATTAGAATGACTTACATTTGCTGTTCTGTCGTGTGGCATGAAGCTAATGTCGATTAAAGTAAACACTTCCCGTAGATGTGTCACAGTTACAGCCTACCAGGTGAGGGCGGTAAGTGGCTGGAAGTTCTTAAAATACCTTATCACTCCGACGCTATTTTGTCTTTCAGAGGTTGGATGCTAAATAACGCCACAAAGTTATGCTGGTGAGGAAAAACTAGCATGGTGATTTTCAGTGGGGTCCCTTGTCCTCTGACCTCAATATAAGTGAATAAAATGGTTTCTATTGGTACATGCAGTTTGGGGCAAAAAGCATGCAGTTTTTTTCATGCAGTACAAATGTGTTATTTTTGCCTATTCTAAAATGGTGAGTCTTGGAATTACATAAATTGGGTATCACTGTAAAGCTGAGACTTGTGTGGATTCGATGAGCCCAATTGTATTCAAGTGTGATGATGTTAGTTCCCATAGTAGCCATTTCATTGTAGTGAAACCATTTTTTTTTAAACTTGACCTCACTGTATAAAATGACCTGTGGTGACCTCTAGGATATTCACAGCCTCATGAACTTTACAGCCACAAACTAGAGACCTAGAGCATTCAGAGGATGGATGGCTTTCCTAGATAGATTGACAATAAGGGGGTTTCTGAGCAGTTTCCACAACAAATGTGCTCGCCATCCAATCGCCAAAAAATGTAATTCTTGCAGAAATCTCCAAATGTCAAAGTTGTTGAAACCAAATCACATCTATGGTGTTCCTCAAGGTCTTGGTGTCTTAATATGGTATTTTGGAGGGATTATTGATCAAATTTATCAATTCTCGAGTGGTAAAAAATGGCGAAATTTAGCACTAAATCTGTGTAACAAATGCTATCAACCCCAAAATTGCGGCAACAACTTATGAGACACTATAGAGCATGGGAAACATGTTCTAACATTCTTATACACTTTCACAATTCATTTTAATTGATTAATTCATTTATTAATTGCTTTTTATTTGTTATTAATGACTAGAAGAACTGGACACACAGTGTTGAGCTGCTTTCAAATTCTTCAGGTTCCCAGCTTTCAGATGAAGTGCACCACTTATATGTGACATCTACTGTTGACTATTTATATAACCCTGAACATCCCTTACCCCCACCCCTACCCCTCAAAAAAAGAGGAAGGATTGGTGAGGGGTTAAGATGAAAAAAAAATGGAGGAAGTGATTTCATTTTCATAGTAATTACAAGCTAGTTTTCCATCCAAATGTATCGCAAATCTGCAAAAGAAAATGCAAATGAATGCCTGTATTCTTCCACTGCCGTTAGGCGATTATTAGGAGATGTTTTTTTGAGATGAGCAGTAGGGGAAGAAATTTCATTGTAGAGTCATACGCATTAAGAATAATCATTAATATGATTTAATATGGTGACTGTTTTGCAGGCCATCCATTTAAATTTAGCAAATGAGATTTAATTACTGGATTTAACAGAAAGTACAGATGTGGAGTAAAGGGAGTCTCATAAGTAAGCAGTGTAATGAAATTCATGCTGTTAAATGACCATTAAACATATAAACCACAATGGCGAGTGGGTAGTTATAATATACAAGTGTGGTTCCAATAGGCTTCAGTGAACGAGCAACATTTCCCCCTAATCCCTCTATGAATAAAACTGGATTATACTTTATTGTGTATTTAGCTGTATTATGGCAAAGCTGAGAGTGTTTGGGACATACTGAGTGTTTGGATGAGCAGTGGAGAAACGGATTATGCTGCCAGAGTGGTTCGAGAAGTGAATACTCTGGAATGAATTGTAACCAACTGAATTTGAGCTGACCAGAATCAGCCAAGAGAAGCATTTTTTCTTTTTTTTTTTTGTCTTTTCTTTTTCTCACACTTTACTTTTACGCCGATGACACCCACTTGTACCTCCATGTTGAGCCCACTAAAATAAAGATTGTCTGTGTGATGTCAACATTTGGATGTCTAAAAATGTACTTCAAGAGAAGAAAGCCTTGTTATTGTGTCTCAGCATACCACTCGACAAATACTGGGGAATACTGAATCTAATGATTCCCTTTTAAAACCAGCCCATTCTCACTCCCAAATGGTCAAATACGGCAGCTTGGTAAGTGGCCCTATGCATTAAACTATGACGCTGTACGTGGCCGTATTTATGGCGGGAGTAATAGTGGAAGTCAGGTGACGTAGTATAAAGAGCGATAAAGTCTGCAGGGAGGATGGATGGGTCAAAAAATACAGGATTTTTACCCAGGAGACCGGCATTTATGTCCCTTGTGAAACCAAAAGTCAGTGTTGATTAACTTTTGGGTAAGTTACATAACGTAGGTTACGTTGGTTACCTTACATTACATAACAAACTTAACTGATGTCGTGTACAAAACGTAGCTTACTTAAAAACAAATGTACTTATTTGAACCCAAACCATGATCTTTTCTTAAACCTAACCAAGTTCTTTCCTGTGAACACAGAACTTTATTTTGAAAAGACAGTGTATGCATGTAAAGAGTGAAAATTGCAACACAGTCTCACAGTAGTTTGTGAAATAAGGGTAGAAAGTTTGACTGAAGTTGTGTAACTGTTCAGGAATCTGACAGTGTCCATGGTTGAATTATTTATTCAAGGCTACTATTGCTGCATGCTGCAACCATTAAAAGACACAGTTTCTTGAAATAGTCACAAAATTAAATCTCTTTGATGCATGTACATACACACAAATGTTTTCCTTTTTTTTCGTCACGCTCAGCACGACTTTCAGCAACGTATTTTAGTGTCAATTTCCGCTCCAGTTTTTTAAAAATAAAACTACTTAGTTAGACTTAGGAAAAGATGGACTTGGTTAGGTTTAGGCAACAAAACTACTTAGTTAGGTTTAGGAAAAGATTGCTCTTTGAGCTTCAGTAAAAAAAAGTCCTGTGTTTTTTGACCCACCCATCCACATCATCCAAAACATCCAATAATGTTTATTATTAAGTTTATTTTATCTTTTAAAGACAGATACAAACATGCTTTGTCTCCCCACTTTAGCAACAACTTAATGACAAAAAAACTTATTGATTGACTCCAGAGTGTACAGCTGCCAGGCTTGTAACCAGAACCAAGACAGGTGGCCCCAGTGTGTTTTGGAATTGATTTGAAGACCTTATTGATTACTTTTAAGGCTCTCCGTGGCCTTGCTTCTTGCAGTTCCAGGCTAAAAACCAGAGCCTTTGTAGTCAGTGCCCCAAATCCGGTCTAAACACAGTTGTTCTTGTTGTACATTGTACTCCTCCATTGGAGGATCTGGGAGATTAGTACTTGGCTAAAGGGCATTTCAGAAATATTTGTGAAAGAGTTTCTGAAAAAAATAAAAACTTTTTACGGATACTACATATCGTAATTGCATCATTTATAAAATATTTTAATACTGCACAATAACTTTCCTTTGTTCACACTTTCTTTTTATTTATTTTTCTACATTTTGAGAGATACAAACAGGAAACATGAGAGAGCGAGAGGGGGGATGACATGCAACTATCTGACCAGAATCATATAATGCCTCACCTTTTTCTGTGTACCTGAATCCATACACATCAAGGAAAACAATTTTAAGCTATCCAGGCAGTGAGTTATGTGCTGTAGGTGTCTTTTCTCTCTCTCTTTGTCATGTTGTGACCACCTCGCACATACTTCGGGGATGAGCGCCACGTTCAGCCTTGATTTGAACAATACCGAAGGGATTACCGTGAGGCTGAGAGCAGCCTGACTCAGCTCAATCCCCATGTGAGGGAGCTTGGCTGGACTCACAAGACTAAAGTGCTGTCATGCACATTTTTCCCGTCTGAGGTACGGTTTTATAATTTTATCAATATTTAATGATATAAACGCTCTCAAAAGACTACACCGTTACTCTCCAGAGGCTTAGCTGGATGCGCAGAGGTATGAGGATTAAAGGCAAAGCGGGAGCATGAGCTGTCGATGATTGTTATGTTAAATGTAAAAATAACATGATGGCTAGTTGCTTTAATATAAAACAACACAATAAAAGACATGTTTGTTTTTTTTCCAACCACAAGCAGTCACTTAATGCTGCGTGCCAAGTGTGTTATTTTGAGCATACATGTGCATTAGGGATGGCTGGTTCTTCAAACAAAACACATTTTAACACATGCATCAACCTTTATTCACTGTAAAGTTAATAACAGATAAACTAGGGCTGTCAATTGATTCAAATATTTAATCACTATTTATCGTATGATTGTCCATAGTTAATCATGATTAATCGTAAATGAATCACACATTTTTTATCTGTTCAAAATGTACCATAAAGGGAGATTTTACAAGTATTTAATACTGTATTTATTATTGGAAATCAATGAACAACACAAAACAATGACGAATATTGTCCAGAAACCCTCACAGGTACTGCATTTAGCATACAAAATATGCTCAAATCATAACATGGCAAACTGCAGCCCAACAGGCAACACCAGCTGTCAGTGTGCTGACTTGACTATGACTTGCCCCAAATTGCATGTGATTGTCATACAGTGGGCATGTTAAAGAAATTAGTGGCGTTAAAACAAATTAGTTTTAACATATTATTATCGCATTAACTTTGACAGCCCCTAAGATAAACACATCCATCCGGCCTGGAGTGGATGTTCCGTCACTGCTTTAATGCTGTTTCAGTAAAAAAGCACAAGTCGAATAGAATAGAAAAATGAAAGATGCTATAAAAATACTAACATGTATGTTCAATATTTTAAGTTTTCTTTGTGAGAAATATGTTGATTTTAAGTAACAAAAAACGCTGCATTTACCACTTACAAAATAATGTAGGCTCAACTAACATTACCAATATGCATCATGGATATGGCCTTGATTTTTTTTATATGGAGGGTTTAGACATTATATCTCCCTTCTCCCTGTTTTTGATACACTACAAGAATACACTAGTTATCACAGTTAACAGTAAGGTGATTGTAGTCCAGCAGTTAGGGCAGCTCAGAAAATGCTGCCAGTAAAAGATATGTACAGAACTGCAGTGTTTATTCTATAAATGGTATTTATTTATTTTTAAATGAAAAACATGCCCTAACCATGTACTGCACTTGATGTGCACATACAGTAATGTACATTTATTCTACTGAACCCGAGTTTTTATACAGTCAAATTACTAAAAGCAGGGATGTTCACAGTCATTTCACTAGAACAGCAGGTGATGGCCAAATCATGTTCCCTCACCCAAAATCGAATGCCTTAAAAAAGACGGTCATTTACCATGCCATCAAACATTGAAATAGCTGCCCTCTTTACATCTGTCAATCCTCTAACAAATCCTCATTCAAATACCATCTATGGATACATTACTTAAGCAGCTCATCGATAGTACAGTGTTGGTCATGTATGGTTTTTCTTTTGTTCCTTTTCCCTGATGATAGGCCTTGAGGCAAAATGGTTGTGGAAGATTGCATATGAATGTGAAATTTATATATGTTTGAAAATGTGAATGTTATTAGTGTAACGTAAGTATGATGTGGTATATAGTATGTATGTGATAAATGAATGTACTTGATTTCGGACCCCAGGAAGACTAGCTGGTGCCATTGGTATCAGCTAATGGGGATCCTTTTTAAATAAATAAATGAATAAAGGATGATGATAGCTACGTTTAATTTTCAAATTGTATCAACTCAAACTCAATGAAGAACTTAACAATTCCCACTTGTCATATATTTGGAACTGGTTCTTAGAAGCGGTTCTCGATAAGCCAGTTCTATCCAGGGAGTGAAATCCAAATCTATGTGAATGTTCAAGGTTCATTTATTGTCATTCTACAACACGGGGTTGCACAACAAAATGCAAGTTATATTGTCTTTTAATATCCTTTAGGCTCTGCGCAGGCACCTCACCTCACCGATATCACTGATGCTTGGTAGATGGGTGCCAATGATGTTCTGGGCGGTTTCAGTCACCTGCTGCAGCACCCCACTGTCCCGGGCCGTGCACAATCCATTCTGAATTTGAATGTTTCCCATCACTGATGTTTCACTTGTTAGCTCGAGTGCCAATGGTGGGTGTTGTCAGAAGCCCAAGGACCTGTTGCAAGGTGTTTCCTTCATTAGGGACAACACAGCAGATGTACCACAGCTGGGGCCATGGGTAGAGCTCATTTGATTTCAGTATAGGTCAGTGTGTCAGAGCAGATATGTTACTGCTGCGGTAAACCCACAGAGAGCACTGCAACAATGATTTTCTGTCTTCACTGTGAGTTTGTTTATTTGGTCTTTAACCCGATGATTTATAGACAGTTTAAAAATGTGGTGGAGGATGCGAACACAGAAGTGGAACACTTGCCAAGAAAATGTTACATACAACAGTGAGAAGCAGCAGCCTGAATACATTTAGTTTCTGAAAGTTTCCTGAAGCCATTTGGAGTCCACTCAATGCTCTATAGATCGTTTCAATGGAGTTGCATTGCTAGGCAACAGCTTGGGTCCATGTTTACTTCCAACTTCAACTTTCAACTGATGTCATTCACGTATGCTGTAACAGGAGATGAACTGGGACCCAATTGGAATGTTTACAACTATGACATGGTCTATAGTCCAGCACGCTTGTCACTCTATACATAACTTATGTTTCATGACAGAAAAAAGGAGCAATAACCACTGTCACACTTTTTTTTAAACAAGTCATGACATAATAGGTTATGTAATTGGGATAGACAGACAGGACATGAAACACACATTAAGTACAATCAAAGACCAGCCAACCCTCCGAGACCCACAATAGAGCCGTTTTTGTCTTTTTTAGGGGGGTACAGCGGGTTTTAGGGGGAGATAGCAGGTCAACAGTAGATGTCACATAGAAGTGGTGTACATCATCTGAAAGCTGGGAACCTGAAGATTAATTTGAGATGCAGCTCAGTACTGTGTGTAAAGTTGTTCTAGTCATAAATCAGAAATAAAAACGAATTAATTCATTAACTAATTAAAGTAACTTGTGAAAGTGTATAAAAGCATATAACATTTTGATTATTATGATATAACATATCAAGTGTATGATGGCCATTCCCACGCGCTATTATGTCTCATAAGTTGTCGTAAGAATTTTTAGGTTGATACCATTTGTTACACAAATTTGTTGCTAAATTTAACAATTTTTTTTACCATTCGAGAATTGATAAAAATGATCAATAATCCCTCCAAAATACCACATTAAGACACCAAGACCTTGAGGAACACCTTAGAAAAAGCCATACTGTGAAAGTTCAAAAACGTTT
Organism: Hozukius guyotensis; assembly: GCA_916700995.1. Lineage (NCBI taxonomy): Eukaryota > Metazoa > Chordata > Actinopteri > Perciformes > Sebastidae > Hozukius > Hozukius guyotensis. The sequence continues at coordinate 145,007 of CAKALU010060816.1, forward strand.
GACATTGGGAGATTTCGGCAAGAATTGCATTTTTCGGCGATTGGATGGCGAGCACTTCTGTTCTGGAAACTGCTCAGAAACCCCCTTATTGTCAATCTACCTATGAAAGCCATCCATCCTCTGGATGCCCTTTGTTGATAGTTTGTGGTTGTAAAGTTTCATGAGGCTGTGATTATCCTAGAGGTCACCACAGGTCATTTTTATACAGTTTAAAAAAAAAATGGTCTCACTAATATGAAATGGCTTTACAGTGATACTCAATTTATGTAATTGTAAGACTGTTCAGGGACCCCAGTATGCAGAAATATTCAAACACATCAACAGATAGAATGATACAGAATACTAACTGTGTTAATATGTTGGTAGTATTTTATAGCAGTTGTTTCCAGCCAGCTAATTTCTTACTACACAGATTTTTATTCTAAGGGCACGACACACGGCACCATGTGAATCCGGAGTTTACTTATCAAGGTAAGCCACAAGCATATGTATTATGATTAAGATAATCACTCCTATCTGTCAAATTTTTGCAGTGATGTTAACTTCTTTTCTTGATATAATGAAAATGGTGGAAGGATCCCTCCTCACTTGAGCAGTGTGCCCAGTACGGCAGCATGTTCAATCACCAGCTGAAGTTTTATGTAGGTGGCACTCTTTGCCAACGAGCAAGTTATTGTTCTATTTACAGACTATGACAATGCCCGTTAAAAGCTATTTTAATATTATTTAGGAGATACACTAAAGCGTTCACTTTTGAAATTAAACACTTTGAAAGGCCAGTGCTTTGTCTTTGATGTGGTATTGAAAAATAGGAGCTAAAGTCTGGCTGCTGTGTGTTTCCTCTTCAAGGCTGCACTCAGGAGGATTGTGTTCACAGTCAGGGCAAAGTTATAGAGACTTTAGTGATCTGAGAGAGCCTGGTTCACTCCCACAGACAACGAGCATCAAGGCACAGGAGAACAAGAGAGGGCACTTGCTGCACTCTGTGGATTCTGCTCGGGTTTCAGGATTATTATGCATTCAAATGGAGCACTTAAGAAGAAAAAAAAAAAAAAAACACAAAGAAACTTTGTTTCATGTTGGTCATAGCTCAGAGTCATTGTCTCTCCATTTATGACTTCAATAAAGGAAAGTACTTAAACATACAGTATGATGGCCACTACAGTTCAAGGGTTTGGTATTGGGACATGGTACGTACTTACTCGAAGTTTAAGTAAAAACAGTAGAAACTGCAATAAAACTCTTTTTCACCTTTCACAAGAGAAAAACAACAGCTTCAGATTGATGCTTTTTCCTGTGCTCTGCTTTATTACAATTGAACACATGATAATAATAATAATATTAATAATAATCTTCATTTGTATAGCACCTTTCATACAAGAAATGCAGCACAAATGGCTTTACATTAAAGGAAATTGAACAAAATGTAGATAGGGACAGAATGCCATAAATATAGAAAAATAATAAAACACACAACATAAAAATAAGATTAAAAAAGATTAAAACAAATAACATGAAATAGAACACATAAAATGCATAACATAAGATGTAAAATAAAACCCACTGAATAATAATAAAAATAACATGTATTTGTAAAGCACTTTTCATACAATAAATGCAGCCCAAATTGATTTACAGTAAAGGAAAATAGACGTAGAATGAATATAAAAAACAGGGATAGAACGCCATAATTATAGAAAAATAAAACATATAAATAAGATTGAAAAAAAGCTAAAAAATACGATGAAATAAAATACATAAAATGCATAACATAAGATGGAAAATAAAACCCACTGAATAATAATAATACAAAATAAAATAATAATAATAACAAAAACATTTGTTTGGCACTTTTCATACAATAAATGCTGCACAAATTGCTTTACAATAAAGGAAAATTAATATCGAATGAGCATAAAAACAGTGATAGAATGACACAATTAATGGAAAATAAGATGGAAAATAAAAGACACAACATACAAATAAGATAAAATAAAAGATAAAAATGAGATGAATTAGAATACATAGAATGCATAACATAAGAGGGAAAATAAACTGAACAATAGTAATATTAAGATCAGCCCTTATTTGCAGCATTAACATACATCAATAAACACTGCAGCAGCTTAGACAAGCCTCCATTCTCTTCTACTCTGTTCTTTTCTACATCAGTGTTGGAGATTTGAATTTTTAAGACAAAAACTCAGAGAGTATTTTGCCTTAAGTACTCCCTAGCAATCGGTGCCCAGGCCTCTGAGGCTATAAATAAACACAACAGAACCTACTTTTCCCGACGGACACACCCTCACCACCGGCCTTGATTACACCAAAATGATGAAATTAGAAATGCCAGAGATAACTGCCCATGCTAGAATGATGCAACCAGACCCCAATAAACAATCAGGTTTGGGGAGTTTTGTTGCCTAAAGCTACAGGCCTGGGCCGGGTTCAGGTTTGGTTATTTTCACATGTATTTTTTCTCTCACTGTGCCAGTCATCTGCATCAATGTGTGTCATGAAAGCTGTCCAAAGAAAAACAACGACATCAATCCTCTCAGCAAATTTCACCCCATAATGACACATTTTAATGTTCAAGTGACAAAGACCTAGTGACAAAGTAGTGTGACTCCATGGAGGTTGGAGGTCAGGGCGAGGGCCAGAGTCGACTTAGTTGAAAAAAAAGGGGGTCGTCGTTCTTTCTTGAAGAACGGGGTCTGTTTCTTCCTTCAGCGGGTAGCGGAGATTACTGATCTTTCAAAAGGGATCCAAAAATGTTCAGTCAACACAAAACAGTAGCTTCACTCATCCAGCGAGATCAGAAGTCTGTACTGTGAAGCGAGTTCAACATACCCAGGGTATAACATGGACAAGACTACTGATAAGCAGACAGACAGGCAGAGTGGCACATTTTAAAAAGGAAGAGCAAACTATATTAGACAAATATGAAGAAGTTAAACACTTAATCCAGACTAAAAGTAACACAGTTGAAGCTGCCAAATGCAGGAAGGACAGCTGGCAAAAGAAAAAAAACTCCCGATGTGTGAATGCGTAAATTAACAGACTTATTAATTTAACGGAGCACTCACAAGTCAGATATAGTCGTCTAGATATAAATAGCTTTTAGAAACGTAATGGATGGATGGATTACACTTCATTATGCCCTTTAACAAGAACACGGCGTGTATGACTATGTCAACCTTCTTTCAGCTGCGTCCCCATCTCCGGCGGTGTGAAACGGACTCAAGAGGAAGTAAAAAAAAATATATAAAAACACAATTCAAAGCGGTAAACACCCACAGCATAAATCCAGCTGTCCTTCCTGCATTTGTCAGTTTAAACTGTGTTGTTTTTAGCCTGAATTATGACTATAACTTGTTCGTATTTGTGTAATATTATCATACGATCCGCGCACTCAGCTTTGATTGGTCAATAGGCGGTGCTTTTATACGAGTTGATCTCTTATCTGGAACATAACCTGCTCCGGAGCAGGTTAGCTGTTCAGCATAAGTTACCATGGCGATCTACCCCGGTATAAAGTGATCCACCTTCGTAGGACGGAAAACCCTGAAGGGTAAACACTGAAGTTACCTCGCTAACCCCAAATCCTGCTTCATAGTACAGGCCTCAGGAACTGCACCTAGCATAATTAAAGTTGCAAATGTGAATTTAGGTATAAGTGTACTGACAATCTACCAGCTATAACTCACAAAGTTCATTCGAGAAGAAGGTACCTTTGAAAGTACTCACTGAAGCTTCAAAGCTCTAAAAATGGTATTTTGGACAGCCCTAGTGCTAAGTTTCCGCGATGAAGCTGTCAGTCGGGACGGCGTTATCAGCTGTAACCGCCATATGAGAGCTAGCCAGTGGGCATGCTCACATGCACTAAAAGACACACACGGCCGGCCCGGCTATGTCAACAAAGCACAGAGAAGCTCTGATTAAAACACACACAAAGGGAGGGAGACTTCTTTCCCTGCTCAGGTGGACATTGCCCCTCTATATCTTTACATAGACGATAGTTGATAGCTGTTATATTAATGCTCTGAATATTGAGTTTAGCACCTTTAATTTATGCTGTGTTCCATCTTCATTTCCTCTAGCCCAGCAGTAATATACTGATGCTAACACCTCTGCAGAATTCTCACCTTTATTATGATACGTAGATTATTCAAATAGACCTTATATTCGAAGACATATACTCTGTTCATTTTGGGCATGTCCTTTTCGAGCAGGGGCCTGAACCAGAGCCCTAGGAAGTTAATAATGGCTTTTATTCATTTTTGCAATCAAATCTGCAATAAATGATGTAAATGTGTCTAAACAGAGCTGGTAGGTGGTTGGGGCTATTGTTTGGACATAACAGTAATAACAGAAGCTGGCTGTTGCCAGCAGATCGCACATGGGAGAAATTTGCTTCCTTTCTGACAGAAATCTTAGGTTAGGAAACAAACCAACTTGATTAGAGTTATGAAAAAAAATATGGTTTGCATCAAATAAACCCTTTCTAGCAGAAAGCCCTGATGGCAAAAACCTCCCATGTGCCAGCAGATCCAGCTGTGCCACCATCATTAGAAATGGACAAGGCTTCACGAGACGCTTCAGAGGGAAAGGATGTCTCATTTCTCTGAAACATATTTCCTTGTTTCCTCTCTCCTCACGTGGTGACGCAAGTGAGGGAAACATGGATGCAATTTAAGAGAGTTGGGATGCACCCCAGGAGTCTAAACAGCACCAGACAAACAGGTTAACAGAACAACCAACCAGAAACGAAGACAGACCAACAAGAACAGAGGAACTGGACTGGTATATGTAGTGACTGACTAATGAGGGAAGAGTGAACAGGTGAGCAGGTCAGGTGAGAGCAGGGCTAACGAGGGACAGGTGAAACTAATCAGGACGGGGCAGACAATCAAAACTGGCGGGAAAACACACAAAGGCAGGAAGTGAAGTGAAGTGATTCTAAATGAGAGGAGTACAGCACTTTTCTAAACAAAGTGCTTAACAGTAAAACAAGAGGAATTTACCAGTATAGTATAACACAGACTAAAACAATATAAAAAGAAACATAGTTGTGATTTAAAAAGCTTTCTGATAAAAGTGAGTTTTGAGAAGTGATTTAAAGCTAGGGTTGGTAATCCTCAATTCTCATTATATCCCACAGCAATCAATAAATCAAATGTTCTGACTAAAAAAAAAAAAGGAAACAATCCGGTAACTGGGCTGTCACAGGACTGTAATAAGTTTACCTGGGTGCACCAATGGCGTAGCCACACCCAAAAATCAGATGCAGAATTAACTTTTAGGTACAGCCTTACTAAAACGAGTTACTATTACTAAACAAAACAAGCTGCCACTATCCATCTGCAGTTGTTCTATATTTCTAGTAGTGGAAGTTGAAAACCCTACACACATATATTTAGCAGGAAAAAAACGTCATCAGCAGTCATTTTGTGTCGCCGGGACCGGGACAGGCTGCACATAAAGCTGCCAAATTAATCGCAAATTAATGGCACATTTTTTATTCGTTTGTCAATGTACTTTAAAGGGAGATTTGTCAAATATTTGTAATACTCTTATCCACATGAGAGTGGGCAAATTACTTGCTTTTTGCAAACTTATGTATATATGTATTATTGGAAATTAATTAACAACACAAAACGATGACAAATATTGTCCAGAAACCCTCACAGGTACTGCATTTAGCATAAAACAATATGCTCAGATCATAACACGGCAAACTGCAGCCCAACAGGCAATAACAGCTGTCAGTGTGTCAGAGTGCTGACTTGACTATGACTTGCCCCAAACTGCATGTGATTATCATAAACTGGGCACGTCTGTAAAGGGGAGACTCGTGGGTACCCATAGAACCCGTTTTCATTCACATAACTTGAGGTCAAAGGTCAAGGCACCCCTTTGAAAATGGTCATGCCAGTTTTTCCTCGCCACAATTTAGCACAAGTTTGGACCGTGGCTCCAAACTTACGCTTTTGGGGGAGTGGCTTTGGAGGGAAGCCTGAAGCGACGGACTCTCAGTGTTGCCGACTTGGCAACTTTCTCGCTAGATTTAGGGACTTTTGGAGCTAGTGCTACTTTGAGCTACTTTCATTGGAAAAGAGTTGGCAACACTGGGCTGGGTTTTTCAGTCGGATCATTTTGAAAGTCTTGCACACACTTGCTAGTTTCTCAAGATTACGAACCCTAGCTTGAAAAGACACAACACAGTGGGCTAGGTTAAGAAGCAGGGAGTTCCAAAGATGAGGGGCACGGCCTGGAAAGGACGGTCACCTTGGGTAACAAAGTTAGTGGTTGGAACAACTCGGAGACTCTTGCTTGAAGATCTCAGGCTGCACAGTGGCTATATATATATATGAACATACACAATAAGGAAGCACTTGAACATAAATGTATGCATATATACATTCCATTGATGCAGAACAATTTCTTTCACCTTGAGAGCACTGCCGACGTCTAATGCTCAGCTGGACATGCGTCAATGCTGCGTACCTCCGATTCACATCAGGACAGGTGTTGGATCTCCTGCAGTCTCACTGTTAGTCAGTCACTCCTCTAAGCACCTCGGAGCTCGGTCTCCCTCATTACACAGTCTATCCCCCTCTCTAATCCCACAAAAAGTTGAGAAAGCATATTAAATTGAAGTGTGGGAGAGTTGCTACTGTTGCTAATTGGATTGGAGCTGGCAGGCATTGGCTCGGCGGCACAATGGGAGCAAATGAGAGTGAACAGCCAGATTCTCTTTGGCTGAGGTTACAGTTATTATTAGGCACTGACGGAGAGGTAATTCACTCAGATCAAATGGGTTTTGCACTTGTTTTTTTTTCAATCTATAGACTGTATTGTGAGGGTGGCTCAGTGGTTTGCTCTGTAGCCTCACAGTGAGCAGGTTCTGGGATGGAACTCCAGCTGGATGGGTTTCTTTATGTGTTATTAGATACCTTGTACATCTAGATTTTACAGTTCAAATGTCCATCGCTCGCCTTCTGTAGTCCATACATGCCAAGACTACAATATACTTGACTATAATCTTGTGTGATGGATACACAGATATTTTGCATAAGGGCTAATTGGGCTGTCTATACATACATATGTGTTCTTTCATTGAGTCTGCTTTGTATGCCTGAGTAAGAAAGCTTTGCTGAAAGCTTGTATAAAATAGAGATAAATACTACTATACAGTATATACTTTTGCTGAGCTAAAAAAAACATAATTTTGTTCCTTTTCCTTTCCTCTTATTTTTCTTATCTTTTCTCCTGATCTTTTTACCTTCTTTCTTCCTTCATTTTTCCTCCTTTCTTTGTTTTTCCTCCCGTCTTCCTTCTTCTGCTCTTCCCTCTTTTACTTTCTGTATTCTGAATACATTCTGAGAACTTGAAGAAATCTAATCTGCAAATTGAGATTGAGAGGTCATTTTTGACCTTGGAAACACCAGTTGACCAAACAATGTCACCACAAGGTCCACTTAGTAGCTGCTCTAGAGCTTTCGATCCAGCCCAGTAGGGCCTTCCCGAATACCATTGTTTGGGCTTCGATGCTTTAGTGAGTAATATTCGAAGGCATACGAAGTTTTGCGGAGCAGCGCGCTGACATGTTCTCCTGTCTGTTTCCATCTCCCCCGTTTCAGTGTCCGCAACAGCACCACTGCCACACTACTGTACGCACGCACCTCTGCACACAACAAACTGTCCGTCTGAGAATAACTAATAATAATGAATGTTGAATATGAATAATGTTGTGGTATTATTCTTTAATTAATGGGCTACTTTGGATTTATACAATATTAAGACATAGATTTTTACATACATATATAAACAAAAACAAAAAAAAAACAAAGCATTCGAATAGTGATTTGGAGGTCGAATACCATGGCAACGAAGCTTCGAAGCATTTGGTTCAGCCCTACAACCCAGTCTCACCTAATGGCGTATGAATGACACAACAATTTGTATTTGATGTTCTTTTCTAAGTGAGTTTGAGGGCCATATTTACACCGTTTAGGGGGGAGGTGTGTTGTGAACTTGCCTGTGTAGACACATCTTACAATCTGAATAATGCAGGAAAATACTGCGGCAGACTTTCAACCAGGTTTTTGTTGTTCGATGGCGCAATCGCTTTCTGCTGCCTCAAGATAGTAATGCGGCAACAAAGCATCTGCCCACACCTCATCTTAAGACCAACACGCCCATGGGCGCACAGACGGGTGTAAGTACATACTTACACAACGTGGGCGCTGGGCGTGAAAATGACAACTGTGTCGATCAGAAACTAGCAATGACAGTTGCGCTGCACTGTGCGCCGCTTTGTGTTGGATGTAAGATAGGGCCCTGAATGTTTAAATGAGGAAATAAGACAATACAAATTAACACACATTCAAACTAATTCAACAATTGTTTTGCTGTAGACTGTTTTTTTGCACCTGAAGCTTTGCTTTAATACTGAACACCTTGTGTTGTATGTAATTTTAACAGCTTACGGAATATGCCATATAAATTACTTTGTTATGTATTCAGCATTATCTTCAGCACCATATACAGGGAACACTAGGAAGCTCTTAACTTACTCATAAATACTGCTTTGGGAAACAAGTGTAGACATTTGCTCTTAAGTTCTAAGGTCGATCATTATTGGGAAATGGGGCCCAGATCGGCTACGTGTAGAATTTGGAAAATGTCTGATTTTGGCACCCCCTAGTGGCAATAGAAAAAGCCACTGTGGCAGACAATGCAACTAAATTTAAAGTGATGCAACGACCAAGTCTTTACAGTTGCCCTATGTCCTATATAGAGTAGCATTTATTGATATTTTTGGGACTGGCTGACTGGCTCTATCCTGCCGTTAACAGAGAATACTTTGAACCATCAGTGCTATGTAACGAGGCATTGGAGAGCCAGACGATTCATAATACATACCCTCCTGACAGTGTTTAAAGCAGATCTGCTTAAATTACAGCTATTAGTATAAATTATCAATAAGAAAAGGGTTGAAGAGACCAAGGGCAGTGAAGGATGTAACATGCGCCAGGCTCGCCACCTCTTCATCACTTAACATGCTACGCAGCATGCTGAATGAGGAATGGCTCCCAATTTCCCTATCTCCCTCTCCCCCCCTCTCTTTATCTCCCTCACAGAGGTTTATGTCGGACTTGTTGGAATATTCATGCAAGTTGCTCTTGAGTTGCAGGTCTGCCCAGGAGTGTTTGTGTTGTCCATTGTACTCCTCTAGCATCACATTTCTACAGGTCTCACAAATATTGGAAAAGGCCCATTATTGTGCTGGGGATAAGAGATCAGGTATTAACTCTCAACAGCATATGAAATTGGGATTTTTTTTTTATAGTGTAATAAATAGTGTGTGTGTGTGTGTGTTCCTGTACTTGCTGAATAGTGAGGACCGAAACTAGTGTTTAACCAACTGAGTGAGGACATTTTTAGAAAGTGACATTTTTACCGGTCCTCAATTCCTTAAGGGCCTGTTTGAGGGTTCAGACTTGGTTTTAAAGGGTTAGGTTAAAATTAGGTTTAGGTTAGATAAGGGTTGGGGTAAGGTGTTTAGTCGTGATGGTTAAGTTTGGGTAAGGGACTAGGGAATGCATTATGTCAATGAGGGTCCTCACAAAGATATGCACAGGGATGTGTGTGTGTGTTTGAGGGAAAGCAGAATTAAGTTTTATAATGGTGTGACACTGACAATCTTAGACAAATTCTCAAGTATTTATGTATATCTACACACACACACACATATATGGTTCAGCATTGACTTTAACACCTGTTGGATAAGTTTGTTCTCTTATTGAGACAAGAAATTAATAAAGACCTGATTTGAACAGTTTGAGGTGCATACTTACTTCCTCTATGCTGCTGCTTGATTTAGCACCATCAGTCACAATAGCCTGACTTCTCCCTGTAAGGTATGCTTGTGTGCGTATACTGTACTGTGTTTGCACATCTGTCTTGAAAAGAAGATCTTGATCTAAATGAGACTAACAGTTCAGATTTTTATAAATAACCGCAATACACTAATCACTAACTAACTAAGGTGGGAAAACCAAGATTATTTCCAATTTTTCCAGTCCAATATCAATGTCAGTTATTTAAAATAAGCACATTCATCCACAGACCTCACTGTGAAAAGGTTTCTAAGGAATAATTTCTTCAGTAGAATGTAGTTCCTATGGAAACTATGTATGAATACATTGAGATATACTGTATACAAAGAAAATGTACAATATGAATTCAAAGCATCAAAAACTGTGAGAGTAATTCAAATAATTCTCAACCATATACCATATAAAGCATACAACATACTGTAATACTCACATTTCCATGAAGTTGGTGTATCAACATTACCTGGAAAATGTTTCCACACAATTAGCATTCACTGTATGTTTTACCTCTTAAACCCCACTGACCCCTCAGGTACAAAACCTCTCCTACTATACACCTTTGAATTGAATTTCCCCTCGGGACTAAAAAGTGCCTTTCTTCTCTTCTTCTTCTTCTTCTTCTTCTTCTTCTTCTTCTTCTTCTTCTTTCTTATTTGTCTGATGTAATGCCATTTGTGTGATATCTTATACATGGGATTATATATGTGGTACACTGTTCTTTTGCTACTTCTCCCCTTTACATTCGTTTTGTTAAAATTTTAATTCAAACGTCGCCATATTAGAAACTGCTTCCCTTCTGGGTCTTTGATAGAATTTGAAAATGGTTCCATTATTTAACTGTTAAATTCAAGCTTCAAGGTGTAACATGTAATACATGAAGTTGCCGTGTCTTGGAATCAATTTTCAACCATCATTTATAGAGGTTGGGGAGGTGATGAGAAAGGGGAAAATACAACACTTAAGAGCTGGGTTGGGATTGCTAGCGGATGAGAGTGGAGGTAGGAAGCAGCAGGTTATGGCATTTTAACCTCATGGGTTATAACACCTATATACACTGTATATATACCACATTTTTTCTCCTTTGTAAACACAAAAAGATGGAACCATGCACGAAGTTCTGAAAGCTTGAAGGTCATTTTTCAATGACAATTATCCAGTCAGTCCCTTCAGGCCTCCCTCCAAAGCCACTCCCCCCTCCAGAGTGCAAGTGTAACAGCCACAGATACCAGATTTTTTTTTTCTTTTTTTGTCAGTGCATTTGATTTATTGATTGCTAATGGGATGTATTAAGAATTACAGCAAATATAACAAAAAATGTTTTTGAAGAACACTTGCGACCCTAGCTTTAACTTACACATGAATGTCGACCGATTTACCGGCATTTCTGCTTTAACCACATGAAACATATATTTACGACGCCAATTTAAACACATTTACTGGCTGAGGGTGTTTAATCAAAATTGTTTCTTAACATTTTAAGTCCGTTCGTCTGGTGATTCATCAACATGTGCATCTGTCACAGCAAAGTGACGCCAGGTGATCCTGAACGTCTATTCTAAGCGCAGAGTCCAAGACCCAATTTCCACCAAAATACCAACAACTCGCTTTGTACTGCCATTTGAATGAACCTGGTTGTTAGTCTTAAGAAATCAACTCCAATATAAAATCTGGAATCACAGTGTTAAACCCAATTGTATCCCCACCATCCTTGTTATCCTCATTCCTTTTTTTTAAATCTATAAACAGGTTGATGCATAGCTCAGGCCCTGGAACCATTATGTCTCTTTGACCACCAATCTCTTTGTCTTTCCTCTTCCTCTTCCCTCAGGCAAGCCAGACAGAGCTGGTGTTATGTTGCCCAGACCGGTCCTCCCCTCAGCCATTCCCTTTGCTCCAGCCTCGCTTTCTCTGCCTCTTTAAGTGCCTCTGCAGCCTCCACTTTTCTTGTGATTTTTGTAGTGATGCCTGCCTAGGACACCTCGAGGTCATCTGGAGCTGAATACAGCAGGTGTTTGCTTTCTTGAGCCACAAGAAACTCCAGGTTGCCAGAGATGAAATGTACGCATGGGTTCATTGTGAATTCACCTTTGATAGTGTACCTACGTTGACTGAGGGGCTGGACTTTGCTTTGGAGCCAGTGTACCTGCAGTATAGTTCAAGGCTGGGCACTTGCCAGTAAGAGCATCAAACACCAAGAAATGAAAAATCAAGATATATCCTGACTCTGAAGCTGCTATCTACATGCCTTCATTGAATGAACTTAATCAAAAAATGACGCAATTTCTTGCATCATTTAATTGCCATAGATTCCTTTTTCATTTGATTGCATTACAGAAGAAGTAGTAGTGGGAAAGATGCTTCTCTCACTGATCTGAAAGTACTGAAAGTACTGTAACCTATCTGGAAAACCCTTCAAATGCATCATCAAAATGTGGGCATACATGTAAAAAGTAGGGCTGTCAAAGTTCTAATAACGATAATAACACGTTATCAAAAATTAATTTTAATGCCACTAATTTCTTTAACACACTAAACACAATTTTAAAGTCTAGAGTGAAGATACTGGTAACATATCAAACTACAAAAACCTAAGGAATCCATTGGAACCAACCATGTCATACCAGCTTGTTGCGAAGGAGATGAAATAACGCTCCAAAAACTGGCATGGCCATTTTCAAAGGGGTCCTTTGACCTCTGACCTCAAGAAATGTGAATGAAAATGAATTCTGTGGGTACACACAAATCTCCCCTGTTGGGCTTCAGTTTGCCGTGTTATGATTTGAGCATATTTGGTATGCTAAATGCAGTACCTGTGAGGATTTCTGGACAATATTTGTCATTGTTTTGTGTTGTTAATTGTTATTTCCAATAATAAACACATACACGTGTTTGCATAAAGCAAGCATATTAATACAAAGATATGTCTGTAAATCAGCAGATAGATTTTTTTTTAGGTAAATCAGCTTCCCAGTATGAACACTTGAATAGCCCTTATTTAAATCATTAGGTCCTAAAAGTTGTAAAATGCACTAATAACCGAATCCAGAGTTATTTCCCTTCCTCCGTTCATGTGAATGAGACCCAGTCTGAGGCTGGAGCAAAAGCTGGCAGGCCGGGTTAAAGGAAACGCTACTGCGCCTGCTCTATGGGCCCAATTGATGCTGAAGTTCGCTGGATGATCCGGGTACTTCAGCACTCGGCAGTCGAGCCATTTTGGCTTCATGCGCCACTGAGCAACTCTCATAGGAATCAACGGGAGCCCGCCTACAACCCTGTATCCAGTTCTCTTTATACATCCATGATTTTAACTTGGGGGTCTATGGGGATTGACTCCCTTTTGGAGCCAGCCTTAAGTGGCCATTCGAGGAAATGCAGTTTTTGGCACTTTTGGCACTTCTGCGTTAGCTGTCGTGGAGGTTTCTCTTCCTCATTTTCTGTCTAATGCTATCACAAGTTTGTCACCGCCACCAACACTTCTACCGGCTTCTCAGAAACAGATGAAATGACATCTTTACCTAACTTAAAGCAGTACTTGTCCCTCATCATAGATGGTTTCAAGCTTGTGAATGCTCGCACAATGAGCCTCTTGAAACCCTGAGGAAACCACCTGGCTCTAGTGGAAGCAATTAAAAGCTTCAACCATGATCACTGGGACATTATTTCAGCCACTTTACGCTATGAATGGTAAAGCAATTATCTTAAACTCTAAAAAAAATTGGAAGAAATTGCATTTGCTGAAGACCATGTGGTGATTCAGATGACCTACATTTATAATTACATGAGCATTCAGCCATTCCATCTCCTGGCACTGTTCTCTCTGCTGTCCTAATGGCACAAACATTCATGTTTTTTACTGCTGCTGGAGTGAGCAGCTAATTTGATAACTGATGAGAGCTATTCAAAAAGCAGTGGATATTTTGCGGGCATTGGTAGAGGTTGGCTGTAAATTCTGAGCCGCCACAGTTTCCATTAAAATATGTCTGATGGCATCCAACAGCATCAGTATTACTTTCACAGCTAATCTGCCAAACTGATAAGGTGAGGAAGTGACTGTCGAACAGACAGAAAGCAAGAGGGATGACACTAACAGACTCTCTATTTAATCAATGATCTTTACTATCTCAAACTCCTCATTCTAACAGCTGCCGTCTTGCCGCCAACAAAAATCAGATATATTTGCATAAACACCTTATCATTTAATTACAGCTGAGAGTTCTCCAATCATGCCCTGAGATTATGCTTTTGTAGAGGTCTCAGTGACTAAAATGATTAAAAGCTGTGGGACGGGATGTAAATGGAGACTATAGATACTGTACATTATAAATGGAAGTATATTGGAAAAGACTGAAATCTGTGCATTCAGAAAACATTCTCAATGGACAAAACTGACAGTGATGGACAAGTTTTTGGTTGTAATCTACAATATTCACAGTGAAGATACAGGGGTATCTGTGAAAAACGCCCATATAGGATACTGTCCCGATAATGTTGTGTGTTCACCGGATTTTTAGTCATCTCTGTGAGGTTTTATTTTAACCAATGCAGCTGTCTACACAGCGGTATAATAGATTGCGCTTCACTCATATTTTAATTGTGCACCTGTGCAACCCTTATCTCCTAAAAATCACGTGTGTATGCTCCAAATTTGCAACAGCAAATGCATTTTTCATGTAAAGTTCGGATGGCTTTGCATATGTCTCCAGGCAACTGTCAATTGAATTGCTCTTGTCATCTCAAAGCCACTACTGCAATTCCCTCCAGGCTGGTACGCCTGCATGTGCCATCCGACCTCTGCAGCTCATTCAGAATGCAGAAGCCCTCCTGGTCTTTAAGCTAACGTAGAATAACGGTGTCTCGTACACTTTTCGCCCTTCAGCGCCACGCCAGGGAGCACTTCTCTTTTGTTAGGAGCCTGACAAGCATGTTTGTGTGCTCATTCTCCGGGGGGAATATCCATTAGACAGTCTACACTTTGATTGATGTCTTTTGGACCATTTGTTTTTGAGAAAAGTGGGGACTCCTCCACCTGTGTACGGAAGATCATTAAGCTTAACGGTGTTCCGTACAGAGCGCATAAGATGATTTCAACGGCGATTAATGCAAATTTAAAATGTCAAAATATTTGATTGATGTAGTAAACCCTAACTTTATTGACCTTTTATTAAATTACACTGCTGTAAGATCAATATTGCGCGCAGGATTACGTGCAAACAGCGTCTTTGTTGACAGACTTGCTGCAGTGCCAAGCAGTCAGTAGGCACCATTGATGTTTAAAATGCCCGTTTGAAAGCATTTGTTCAACAAAGGGTAATATATTTAGCTACTTCTGATAGAATAATAATAAGACTGACTACAGTACTTTGAGAAGCATGACTTATGTCAAAATGTACTTTTTCACTGCTCTAGTCATCTCCCCTCTCAAGCTGCAGTCTGGACCAGAGCTTCCCCTCCGGGCGCTGTGGGCGCACCTCGCAAACTTACTGAAATCTCACAGGAACAAATGGAATGGAGGTCTCTTGCTTGGTCACGAATGAAAGAGGGGGAACTGAAGATGACCTGCATATAAATTTTATGCAGGACCTGGAAGTATTTATTTGGTTGGGCTTAAAATAACTGTGTGACTTAAGTACGGAAAATACGTCACTAAAGGAACTTCAAAATAGCGCAACACTTTGGGACATGAACACCGGTCTCCTGGTTGAAAGCCCTGTGTTTGTTGGACCCTGGTCTCTGGAGTCAAAGCCCTACATTTTGCACACCCACAAACCACCTTGACCATCTCGACCACCTCCCCATAACGCTCATGTGGTACAAGAATGTTGCACTCTGGGCTGAAAGAAATATTGCCAGAGAACATAATCCATGCAGCAACTATGTTTGCTCCAAAACACATTAGGTAAAACCATGTATATAATTTTAGGAGACGGGGGTTCAACTGTGACCCAAAGGACTCAAATCTATTTTTGATCCACTTACGTCCAAAAGTACATAATTATGTATAAGGCCGCGAGCTCAGTCAAAACACTTGTGAGTGCACAGCAGCTCTGGGAACAGGACCGCCGTCACTGACAGAGGAGCGCAGCAGAAGCAGCTGCTGTTGTACATCATATCCCACAGAATGCCAGTTGTATACATCACAGACATCACAGATGTGGAGGAATGCATCAACACATTTTCTGTATTGTCAGCCATCTGCATATCATTGAATATAAAGAGGAATATAATGATACTGGATTCCTGCCATCTCCAACACCTGACCGTTTTTTCATGTGTGCAACTCATACAGGATTTGAGAACTCCAAATGTGATGATGCCATTTCCCCACATCTGTGATGCTGACTTGGCAGGCCTATATCTTTTTAAGATCCAACGGTAAGGAGGCTGTCGTGTCACACAGCCTGATGTTTATGGAGGAGTAATGTGTCACAGATGATATGACAAACCGTATGTGCATATTTTTTAAAAAAGGGCAAAAGAAATGTGTTATTTATGAGTCTGCAAGGAAACATTTGTATGATGTATCATTGATGTCCTATGAAGCCAATATAATCCATCCCACTGGTTATGAAAATCCCAACAATATTGCACCATTTATAATAACGGAAACTTGGGGAAGCAGTGATAAATAAAGCATGAGTGCAAACGTTTAACGTTTATATTTTTTAATCCATTTTAATGGCATTAATCGCTTATGTCCTACAACCAAATGAGTCGGAGGGGAAACAATTGAATCAATAATGATTATCTTATCAATAATGGTATATTAAACTGCACAGAGTAATGGAGCTGCATGAGTCTTACTCTTCAATGACAATAATACAATTGCACTAATGAAAATAATTTCTTTCCCGAAACAAAATTTCAATCCCACAGTAAGAACACTGAGATACCCAAACCTGATATTCATGATTTTCAAATATTAGAGTAATATCAACATCATTTCAGAATTTTTGCATTTTGAATCCCAAAATATATATATAATTATACTACTAATAATTATGATGATAATAATAATAATAATGATATTAAAAATAATAATAATATAACATTTATAATTTTTTCTTTAGATTAAATCAGTGTTCCGAACTGTATGTTCCCAAATATTAAAAAAGTTACAAAAGAGCTCTGCAGTGCCTCAAAGTCATTAAAAAACTCAATATGATTATAATAACATTTTCACCTGTATTTTGCATTATATTAAATTGTTAATATTCAATTTAAAATATGTAGTATAATACAGCAATATAAAATAGGCTAGTATATAGTATAACATAGTGTATGATATAACATAACATAATATATAGTATAATACAGCAATATAACCTAAAATATGGCCTAGTATAAGATAGTGTAAGATATAACAAAATATACAGATATGTAGTATAGTACGGCAATATAACAGAATCAAATATAATATCAAATATTATATTATGTCATTTGGTAGAGTATAATATATAACAGAATATATCAGTATGGTAAGGTATATAATCAGTCCAGCAGGGAGACAATGAGAGGCAGAGGTGAGGTGAGTGTCTCCAGTGAACCAGACACTGTGGACGTCCCCCTTACATTACTGTAGCAGTGAGATTTGGGTGTCATCATTGTTAACTTTAGGTGAATGGTAAATGGACTTGCATTTATATGGCACTGTTCTAGTCTTCCGACCACTCAAAGCGCTTTACACTACATGATTCATACACTGATGGCAGAGGCTGCCATACAAGGCTGCCAATTTGCCCATCAAGATCTAATCTAAATACTAATTGACAGAGAGAAATTTTGGGTTAAGTGTCTTGTTCAAGGACACTTGACCGGACATGTGACCGGAGGAGCCGGGGATCAAACCGCCAACTTTCCGATTGGTGGACGACCTGCTCTACCTCTGAGCCACAGCTGCTGAGGGCTAAAATGGCAGGAGCTTTCATCTAATCATGACTGTGACAACTCTCTGGTCGCCAGCTGTCACTTTGACAGATTTTTGTGCCGTCTAGCCAGGGATTCAAACCAGCAACCTTTTGGCTACTAGTCCGCTTCTCTAACCTACCTACCGCCCAAGTCACCCACCTGTTGTATGTCTACCAACCCACCCTAATATAGCAGACTAGAACTGGCCCTGCCTGTCGCCCCCATCCTGAGTGGAAATATAAACTGCGTTCAGTTTGACTGTGTGGCTCAAGATTGCAACCTATAAATCAGCCGGCAGATTAGTTCAGACGTCCTTGGTTCTTAACAAAGGAACCTTAGCCTTGGTATGGTCACAGTGACTTGTGATTTATGTAAAGCTGTAATCCATAACTTCTTTTATGTTCACAACACAGCCTAGATGATGGAGCGTCTAGTTACATTTGTATGTTTCATTTAACGCCAACGTTTTCACGGTTCCTTTGAAAACCAAGAACCATACTTGATCACAGAGAAAGTGCTAGAAATATCTGCACAGAATATCAATTGGCTTAGACAGAGGTTAGACAGCAAATATTTGGCACTGCACTGAATCTCCCCCCCTCCACCCCCCTGCAGGAAAATCAAGCAGATCGTTGTCTCCCGTTGTTTGACGGTTTTACACCAGGAAGTCAATGCTGAGAGCTGTAATCTAAACTGTTGACCATTTAGTTTGGGGAATTATCCCAGTTGGCATCACTGAAGAATTATATCTACAGCGAAAACCCCAGATATCTCCCACTCTCATCAATGCCGACTGTGCATTCAATCATAAGCAGGCGTCCATTCCACTCACGGCACAAAGCAATTACAAATGGCTGCGAGTGAATTGAAACAGGGAAGAGCTGTAGTGGCGGCTTTTGCAAATGGATTCACTTTTTAAGCTCAAATTAATGGACCCCCTGGCTCGATAGAAATTATATTTCACAATGTATTTTCATAATAACCTCCCGTGAGCTGAATCCAGAAACATCTTATTTGGCAAACATTGCTGGTAGCCTATAGGCCTTTCAGACCAGAGGGATAATACGAAAGAAGGTAAGGATCTGAATTCCTAAAGCACTACAATTAGACTGACAAGTAAGGTGGAGAGAGTACAGAAATATCCCAAAACGAAGCAGGATTGGTTAGGAGTTATTCATTGTTGATTAAAATTGGACAAATTTCAGTAAAAGAAGTTGTGTAACAGAAACAAAACTTTTGAAAAGTTTTGGGGAAAAAGTTTTTGCTTTTTGTTGGATGGTATCACCAGTTAAATATTGTTGTTGTGTACTTGTGAACTTCGACAAATG
The DNA here is from genome assembly GCA_916700995.1 of Hozukius guyotensis. Classification (NCBI taxonomy): domain Eukaryota; kingdom Metazoa; phylum Chordata; class Actinopteri; order Perciformes; family Sebastidae; genus Hozukius; species Hozukius guyotensis. The sequence goes on from CAKALU010060816.1 coordinate 164,142, forward strand.
ATTCACTCTGCACACAAGATAACTAAATGCTATAAAAATTGGCCTGAATATCAATCCAATGGCCATTCCTTCACTTTTCGGCATCAAAACCACTATAGTTAGGTTTAGGAAATAACTACATGGTTTGGCTTAACACTACTACGTTTGTACAGTGACACTGAACGTTGTGAACACGGGGCCTGAACGAACAGCTAACTACGTCACCGCACTCCACTCGCACTTCCTTTGAGTGTTTACTGTTGCCTCAGATGGGTTTACATTACATTATAGTTAATGGAACGCCCGGTGCGTTTCATACCAGCACTAAAGGGTCCCTTGTGCAGCGGTACCGAACACCGACGGCTGTGACAAAGCCTCGTTTTTGAACGCCCTGGAAATGAGAACGGGCTGGTTACTCCCCAAGCCTGGGCATAACCAACCAAGTTTTGCAATGTTGATGACCAGCAGCACCACAACCTTGGAAAGAGACTACAACAGAATGAATACACAGTACAGTGCATAATATGAACAGAGGCATGCTATGTTATGTTTCTTTATTTGAACAGGGACAATGCACAAAGAGCATTAACCTTGTATAAAAAAAAGGAGAAATGTCATGTACCAGGGTTTAGAAAATTACTATTTTCCACCCTTAGTCCCTGGACAGTTAGGTAGAATAAGGAAGGTAGGTAGGATGTAGCCGAGAAGAGAGAAGAGTCCAGCTTCTCTGAACCTGCTCGTCTCTGGGGAAGAGCAGACATGTAAAGTAATATAACAATATTAATATACGGCAGGCCAGATATTAATATACCGAGCAGCCAAAATATGTAACTACAGAAGTCTAAATATGAATACAATGCACCTTATATATTAATATATAACAGACAAAATATTAGTATACAAAACCCAGATATGCTTTAAAGGGCAGACAAGACAGAAGAAACTGAAATACTTGTCTGTATGTGTAATGATGTGAAATTGTTTTAGAGAACACAATATCTGTATAGTAGGCCATGACTACAGTAATTTGTAGTACATTAATAATGTTTTAATAAACTACAAGCTTAATGCATACCAACTTAATGCAACCTTATATCACTTTTTATTAAAAAGTGTAACTTTATATCACTTTTTAATAAAAAGTGATATAAGGTTACATTAAGTGTACATTTACAGTATGTACACAATAGTACACTGAGAAGGAAACATATTGGTTGATTTGTTTAATAACAAATTAGTTTACAAGAGAGAGAATATTATTTTGGTTTCAAAAACCAATAACCCGAAATAGAGACGATGGACATCATTTTGAGATATGGTCCATTAAAGGGATAGTTTGGGTGTTTTGAAGTGGGGTTCTATGAAGTACTTATCCATAGTCACTGTATTACCTACAGATGATGGTCGGCACACCCCCCAGTTTGGAGAATCAGATAGGAGTTGTGGCTAAATATAGCGTGTTAGCTATATTTAGAATATTTTCCCCGCTTTATCTTGCAGTCAGACCCTTTCCGACGGGTAACCAAACTGAAAGTGAAACTTCTCTCTTCAAAGCCACCAGACTCCGTTGACAAAAACAGCATAATTAAGTTTGACTTTCAGTTCAGTTCCCCGTCGGAAAATATTCCAAATATAGCGTACACTTAAACTGATATTGAGTCTTTTAGGTGGGCCTATTTTTCAGGTGTTTAAAATATGTTTTTCCCATCAAAACCATTTTAGTTACCCTTGGCATCACTTTAGGTTTAGGCAACAAAACCACTTAGTTAGGTTTACGAAAGAACAGCATGGTTGGGCTTACAACTACTATGTTTGTAAAGTGAAAATGAAACAGAACGTTGTGAAAACAGGACATGAAGGAAGAGCTGATTGTAACGTGAAAATGAAACTTAACACACATAACTTGTGTTTGTTGGACCCATCCACCTCCCCTTCCCCCCGCCCGGTTTGTCCCAAACTATCCCTTTAACTCTGATATTCTAGAAGTACTGCACTGTATTTTAAGTATTTACTTAACGTCACAAAAGTAGCTAGCATGTGTATGTTTCTCTCTCCCTGATGCATTATTTTTGGTTATCCTTTGAAATTTTAAGCGCCAAACGTGAAGCTGTGGGTATATGTGACAATTCAATGTGCAAAAAAAGCTGTCAAAAATATGTCTGTGTCCTTTTGACACATTAAATAATGAAATAAATGAAAAATAAATTTAGTCGATGGGAGCATATAAACAGTGTGGTTAAGAAGCCCGGTCTCACCAGAAGGCAATGACATAGCAATTTGTAAGTCATTTTTTTGTGAGACACTGCTTATGGTCGGTGGGAGGGGAAGTGGATGGGTCCAACAGACATAGGACTTTCAACCAGGAGACCAGTGTTGTTGAGTTAATTTGAAGTTACGTTAGTGAATTGTGTTACGTTGTTTACATATGTATTTTACTTAGTTTACGTACTTATTCTAAGTGGTGTTGCTGCCGAAACATAGCCACAAGCATTCACGGTAAAGATGTGGCGTAAAATGACACACAGAAAGCTTCAAATGCATTATCATGAGACGCGGAATGTCATTAAAATGTCATGCTATTTATACGTCTTCCCATGAGTTCAGGTTGGGTTAAGTGTTCCTTTGATAAAAACATAAAACAAAAACCTACGAAGTGATAGATCCAGCTCCAGGAGCCACAATATGTCAAGTTGTTTCCCTTGATATCACTTTTCCAGACATGTCAGAGAAGTCAACACAGGCTTTCTTTAATCATCTCACCGTGAAGGAAACACCTCAAAGTTCACATTCACATTGAGATTGATCTTGGCATTCATCTGGCAGAACAGCACAATACAGAGTGCACCTGCAGTTTCACCTTGATCTTCTGGATTATTATCAAACTTCAACAGCTCACTCTCTATTCCATTCTTATTTGTAGAAATATGTAATGACTCACTAGCAGCAGGGCCGAAGGATCAGTCAGTTGGTCTGTCTGGGCTTACAAAACTTTTGATCTCTGGGTCAGAAAATAAATTAAAAAAATTCAGTTTTCAGGCTTCATCTTTTTTTCTTTATCAAAAAGAATCAGCATGGTTGGGGACAATAAAAAGTCATAATAATGACAGGAAATGTAAAGTAAGACCAGGGCAAAGTATTCACTCTATGTCTGGTTCTACCACATAAACCTCAATATTTTATAATAATCTTTTTTCTGACTTAAGTTGACAATTATACTGTCTCATTTTTTCTTTGATCAGCTAAAAGCCTATTCACATTTGTTAGTCTGACTCGCTGACTGTGGATATAACGCGGGATTCATGCTTGCCGCATCCGCGGGGGTTGCAAGTGTCTGTACGTCCAAAGTAACGTCACACCATCAGACACGGCTCTTCGCTGGTGTTCCGTGCGGTGGGTTTTTGCCTGTCCATGCACATCCAACATTTTCTAAATAGGCAGATGCAGATGGGCAGAGAAAATTGAGGACTTTAAGGAACTTTGAGATTGTTGGTTTGCCACAAGGAGAAACACGCACAGATTGTAAACGATCCAAACGTTTCCTCGTCAGCTCATGTCAGTGCGACCGTTCTTGTGGAAAGTATAGCTGAGGCTTAGAAGTAGTTTGTTGCCTAAGCTTAACCAAGTCAATCTTTTCCTAAACCTAACTAAGTAGTTTGTTGCCTAAGCCTAACCAAGTCGGTCTTTTCCTAACCCTAACTAAGTAGTTTTGATGCCTAAACCTTACCAAGTCAATTTTTTCCAAAGCCTAACTGAGTAGTTTTGATGCCTAAACCTAACCAAGTCGATCTTTTCCTAAACCTAAGTAAGAAGTATGTTGCCTAAGCCTAACCAAGTTGATCTTTTCCTAAGCCTAACTAAGTAGTTTGTTGCCTAAACCTAACCAAGTCAATAGTTTCCTAAGCCTAACCAAGTTGCTCTTTTCCTAAAGCTAACTAAGTAGTTTTATTTTGAAAAGACAGGCGGGAATTGACACGTGTCACGTACTGCTGGAAAACGCAAACAAATACGTTGTTGAAATTCGTCCTGTGCGTCATGAAAAAAAACAGAAATTGCTGTCTATAATCAAATAAATTAAATTCCGTGACTATTTCAGAAATTGCCGTGAGATTGCGTTGTTTAATGGTTACAGGATTCAACAATAGCAGGCTTGAATAAATAATTCAACCATGGAAACTGTCAGATTCCTGAACAGCTTCACAACTTCAATCGAACTTCCCTCCTCTCTTCAGATGGCGCACCGTTGATTGACACTTAAAGGATCCCTCCCCGCATTATTACAGACCCTAATATTCTGTTTCAAGAGAAATTGTGTCTAATTAGCAAAGTGAGAAGTTCTCATGGGGCACTAGGAGGTTCCTCCACCATCCAGGTTTGACATGGTAGAATAAACGCTTTGAAGATTACATGGGGAGGTGTTTCCAATAGTGAAACACCAACTCATGCTGTTCAGAGAACTGGGGCTATGCAAATAACGGTAAGCTACAAGGGTGTTGTGTGCACTTTCATCAACACATGAACTGATTTTGTGATATGTAGGTTACACAGCAACTTGTAGGAGTGAATGAAACGATGTCAGGGTCAAGAACTTTCTTTACTCTCACATATTTTAAATACTTAACACTAAGCTTTTAATGGTTTCCACTCTAGAAGAAAGTTCCTCCGAGTGCTCGGAAAGGGCATCCTGCATGTACTAATTTTGTGTCTAAATCCAAAAAGGGGATGCAATTGAGGGCAGCGCTCGGTGAAACGATGCATTCGAGGGTGACATTGTAACCTCATGTGGATCTCAGCTTTAGCAACTCAAAGGAAAATAAAGTCAACCGTTGAATATTCCTCAGGCAATATGCAGCATGCTGGAGTGAAAAGTGAAAGCATGCTTGGAATCCCATCGACAGTATTAACAATAAGTGAAAGTGAAGTGAAAGAGATCAGCACAATGCATAATCTAAACTATCTGAATAGAGCTGATTCTTGAGGTCTTGGCGAGAAACCAAACTGCAGCTTCAGATAGACAGTTTTCTATTTGTCTTTCAACTCCATGGGGGGGGGGGGGGGGGGGGGGGGGGGGGGGGGGGGGGGGGGGGGGGGGGGGGGGGGGGGGG